>CAFUXE010000074.1:497638-511446 GCA_903364295.1 Serranus cabrilla | reverse complement strand
AAAAAAAAAAAGTAAGTATATACAGTAACGTTAAGTGATGAGGAGGATAATGTTGGATTGACAGAGTAACATTATAACATAGTAACATTATCCTCCATGGATGGCGGAGCAGTTTTTATCACCACCTCCTCAAACCTGTTTAATACTTTCTATGTATGTGTGTCCACAAGGGTCGGCCCTGTTTGAGGGTAATTTGAGCCATCAGGACTAATAGATATTCAAAAGATTCCAAGATCTTGTATTGTAAACAAACTGACGTCGCTTACTGAACACAAATTGTCCGCCGCTTGTTGTAAACATCCCCCTGTCTCCCTCTCTTCCTGTACTCAAGTCCCAAAGTAGGAAGCATAGCCAACTAAAGTTTTCAATAATTAGATTTAAGAAAATATATAGGCAGAGGGCTGGGTGTTTGCAGATAAAGACCCTGCCACACACATCTAGTCCGTCATAAGGGATGACTGGTGGAGATTATTTCTGTTTAACATGTAAAAGCTGCGTTGGCAGGAGAAAACAGGTGTTCTTGTCATGTCAGACATATAATGTGTTCACACCAAATGCAACACAAATTTTTCTTCCGTCACAATTATAAACAAAGACTGTGAAAAGACGTGAATAGAATTTAAGCGTTAAGCATGGGGCAAATACTGCACATATAAACCTTTTATAATCATGTGATCAATTGATTGTGCACAACATCAAGAAATCATGATCACCTTTGCCAGAGACTCCTGAGTACATCAGAAAATATAATAACAAAAGATAGGTACACAACAAGATAGCAAGAACTTACATAAAAACAAACTTTTTTTTTTAAAAAGGTCCACAATAAGAACCTCATCTACTCCACCTCTACTTTTCCCCCCTGTTTTTTAGTTGGGGCTGTGTTTTTACTAGAGGTCACAGCAATTCAGTTTATACAGTGAAAAGAAGTTTCAAAAATGCTCTCACCACAATTAAATGCCTACTTTGGGAACTAACATCACCACACATGAATAACAAAGTTGAATCTCATCATCTCATAAGATTAAGCTCATTGAATCAGAAAGTCTCAGATTACCAGCCATACCCACTTTATGCAATTTCAAACTGTTTAGAGACCCCAGTATGCAGAAATATTCTATTACAATAGTAATAATTTATGTTTGCAAGCAAAAAACTGCTTGGGTCCAGCCCAAAACAGAAAGGGATTAGCATAAAGTGGCCAAGTCTGTGAAGGGGAGATTCATGGGTTCCCATAGAACCCATATTCGTTCAAATATATTGAGGTCAAAGTTCAAGGAACCCCTTTGAAAAAGGGCTTGCCAATTTTTCTCCTGCTAAAATTGACCCTAACATGGAGCATTTTTAAAACTTTAGAGGATGCCATCAAAATACGATTCCCCGTGTGAAACTAAGAGGAAGCCCATTGGATAAACTAAAAGAAAAAAGTCGCCCTCAGGAACAGCTAAAACACTAAGGGGATAGTTCATCTGAATTGAACCCACGCTGGCAGAGATGGTAAAGCATGCATAAAGTATGATGATGAATAGCAGTAAGGGTAAAATTCTAAATCAGTTTACACAATAGGCCTACGGCCTACCGTTTCTCATTCTGACTGCTTAACTCCTAATTATGACGCGCATAAGACTATACAGATGTTTGTTTTGTTTCGTAGATGTAATGCACTTCGTGGAAGTAACCTGGATTTCAGTTATCTCGGTCTCTACCTGCTGGATAAGTTTGGTACCACATTCACCACACGGCGCCATATTAGACATTATATTGCTGCGGACGAAGTCGAGGAAGGGGAACAGTACTCCAGATGAATAGGGTACTCATGCTGCAGTAGTCAATTCGCAAAACACTCGAGTAACTGCTGTATGGTTAATGGTAAGTAACTGAGTCAGACATCTCGGGCAGCGAAGTCCGAGGCGTGTTGTTTTCGTCGTTGTTTAGCTAAGTTGCCGGCAGACATGACTTCCTTGGTTCAGCGGAGTTCGGGCCTCGTGCAGAGGCGGACAGAAGCCTCACGCAACGCCGCCGACAAAGACCGTCCGTCCGGTGAGGAGGACCTCGAGCCCCGGCGGGGAGACGAGCAGGACGACGATGATACTGGAGACTCCAAAGAAACACGTCTCACCTTGATGGAAGAAGTGCTTTTGTTAGGACTTAAGGACCGAGAGGTAAAAGCAGATACACCCTGATCTCTAACACAAAATTAAGTTACATTTGAACGTTAGACTGTAGGATGTTACCAAAGCTAACGTTAGCTATATTTCCTTAACCGACATAGCTTTCGTTAACGTTAGCATCCTTGTTTGCTACAACGCTAGCTGTAGCTAACAACAATATTGGGCCTCAGAGGAGCTGCAAACCAAACAGGTTCATGTCTTTTAACGAAACACGATAACATTGACGTAAATGTCAAGAATCAATATTTTTCATTAAATCAACAGTGGTGGTCATAGAATTGTATATGTTCTTGTGACAGTCTTTCTTTTGACGGTTGTGCTTCTCTGTACACGAACGCTAGTGAGTTAGCTTTATGTGATGCATAGTAAGCAATTACTAACGTTGGTCAGTACAATTCAAGCTGATGGGCTCATGATCTCTTGGTATAAATGTACGTTAAGTTTACCAGAAATGCCGAATGCCACGTAGTGGAACTATTTATTTGCTGCTATACGGGTATTCTGCAGAATGACCTATCACTGATTAAACGGTAGACTACAGACCGACAGAGAGAGAGATGGGGGAATACATTGTCAATTAAAAGTATTGGCATCCCCTTATACTATTTCCTGACTTTTGTTTATCACATGGTATCCCAGTTGAGTCAATTAGGATTTGTTGACCCTGGTTAACAGGTAAATGGTTAATGCCCAAGTGAAAACCGGTATTTACAAATTAATCTAAAACACATCTAAATTTCCACCAGGATACCTAGTTATTTATAGAACTGTCATTAAATTAATGATGATCATCTGTTTCTAACCAAGGTGAAAGTTTAAGTTATACATATGCGTCTGGAGCTTTCAACAGGTGGCTATTTTATTTACTTTGTAAAAAAAACAAAAAACTACACCATGAAGAAAAAACGTTCAAAACAAATTGAGGAAGATTTTTTTTTTTTATCTGTGTCAAAATAATGTGATTATTTTTTCTATATATTTTTTCCTTTGCTGACACATTTTGGTCTGACACTACCCACCATAACAATACACATACCTAAGTATACTCAACCAGCATTTTTACATTTTACACTAAGATGTGTCCATCCCTTTGCCTAGAAACTGTCTGGTGATGAGATGATGATAAACACCAGAGAAAGCTGATGTTACATTTTCTTGCATTTAAAATGAAAACTTTAAATTGACTTTAAACGTAAATAAAATTAGTTGCTACTTACTGCTTGCACAACATTGCATGATAATAGCATTGCTTGATGTTTAAGTGGAGGCAAGTGCAATACTGTGGTGAGTTAAATAGATGACTGTTTATGTAAGAATTAATTGGCATCAGACTCCTTTTTTTTATTTTAGCTTTTTTTAATCATACTTACTATTGTCATACGATATAAGTAATGTCAGTTTTAAAGATGAAGCCTTTCAAGCCATTTACTAATGGCTATAACTTGCCTCTTAAACTGCAGTAGTCTTTCTCTGTTTTATATTCAGTCTCTAGTGAGATGCATAAAGGAACATAAGCACATATAAAGCTGATGTTGTTACAATATAATGCCAGCTGTAATGTTTTTGGGCCACACAGTACAGATTTGGTGCCATTCTTTTAAGCCAAAAGGTGTAACTATAATTTTATCTCCAGGTTCTTAAAATATTGATCCGGCAGGACCTATTCATTTAGCGTGTTTACTCCCTGGGCTTATTGGCTTGAGTGACAGGAATTCACCTGACAGCCAGTCTGGGTCCAGTGAGTCCTCTTGCTAGTATATACTGGACTGTTGTAAATGCATGTTACCCCTTTGACCAAACAAAATATGATATCTGATATGATGTGCTATGTGTTTTAATAATGAAGGGCTACACCTCGTTCTGGAATGACTGCATTTCATCAGGGTTGCGAGGATGCATGCTTATTGAACTTGCTCTGCGAGGACGTCTTCAGCTGGAGGCTTGTGGCATGAGGAGGAAAGGTCTACTGGCAAGGAAGGTAGGACACATGTTTCAGCTTATGCACTTACTACATAAATGGTTCGGCTGTTGGTCCTTTTGTCCCTGCCTCAACTAATTTTCGTGTTGCATCAACCACTACAGTAACCTGCAAAGTTATTTGAAAAGGCATGACCAAGTCCAACAAAAAAAAAACTGCTAGTTTTTTCCAAGGGTCAGTAAATTTTCCAAGGTAGGTTAAGCTCTGTGCCTTTGGGAATTTTCATCTTCCATACATATGTAGGGAATAATCCACATAAAAAAGCAATACTGGCTGTTAACATTAATTCTGTATCAATACATTGATTCAGTGATAAACTATCCAATATCATAATTTGAAATTCCCACTTTATATTTATTGTTAAATGTCTGGGATAGTATAGTCATAACATGTTCAAATCATATTTTAGTTGCTTTTTGTGAGTTGACAACTGATTGTGTTAAACAGGCTTATGATATTTTATATCAGTTGCAGACCCCAGAATTACATTGATTTGAAATCAGGTCGTGGCAGACTTAGTGATATCAGCAAATATTGTTTAGCTGTCCAAAGAATCAACATAATATTACATCAGAACCTGTGATATAAACCTCTACTCTAAGAGTGCAGAGCTTTTCCAATGCCCAATATTGCAGTAACATGCTCCAGGAATGCTCCCATTTCTTGAGTTGGGAAGTTATTTCCACTTGATTATGAGCTTTAGTCGTACTGTGGTGATAATATGGATTCTACAAAGATAATTTGTATTGCTCAGAGCATTAAACTCTTTTAACTTCTTGAGGACGTCAGCGTCTCCGCCTGACTTTCCGTCTTTAGGAGGCTGTAGCAGTCCCATAGTAAAGATTTTGATATCCGATGAAACTAGAAGACCAAAAGAATAATGGTAACAACACTGTCGTGATATCTTGTTCTTGAAGGGACAAAATAGTACTTCAAAATTAGGCTAGATTTTAGCAAGGCAAAAATGACAATACCATTTTCAAAGGGGTTCCTTGGTCTCTGACCTCAAGATATCTGGATGGAAATGGGTCCTATTGCTACCCACAAGTCTGCAACCTTACATGCTCACTTTATACCAATCCCACAGGAGTAAAAGAGGTTAAATGAAACATTGATGGTGGTTTCCAGTGTTCGCCAATACTGGATTTGGCAAGCACAATATACCTGCTGTTTCTGGTTTAGCAAAAATGATTTTACTATTTACCTAAATTGTCTATCTCTGTTGAGATATTTTACCTACTGTTGTCAGACACTTATAATACAATAGGAGTCTGTCAGTGGCAGTTCTTCTCGACATGCTGGATATATCCGTCAAAAGCATGTATGTTTTTTTTTGTCCTAAAATTGGAGTTGGGAGTGAAGTCAGACACAGTGCTGGATCCATGTTAACTCAGCTTGACGGACTAGCAGTGGCTGAGAACAAAGGGGCGGGGCTTAGCAAAGGGTCAGTTTGAGGATCTGCTCCAAAATTTGGTTCTTCCTTGGCTCATGCTACACCCTTCCCTCCCAAGTTTCCAGACGGTAGTCCAGTCATAAAAGTAATGTGCAGAGTGAAAGGGAATTAATTTTAAGAAAATTTGAACATTTTGTATCTATTTCAGGCACGGCTCTCTTGTAACTGCACATTGTAACTTGCCGTTATCATTCTAAATGAAATTTGCAGGTGATTTGTAAGTCAGATGCTCCAACAGGTGATGTGCTCCTGGATGAAGCCCTAAAACACATCAAAGACACTCAACCACCAGAGACTGTGCAGAGCTGGATTGAACTGCTCAGTGGTAAGTTCATCAGCTTCATTGGCCCCCAGAGTCACACTGGTTGTATGTATGTAAATTCTCAGAGCTACAGTGAAGATACTGGTATTGTATCAAACAAGGTGACCTCAGGAATCTTTTCGGTAAGGGGATACAGGTGTTCTCATGCAGTACAAATGTGTTATTGTCGTCTATTGTAGTTGAGTATTTCTACATACCGGTGTTGCTAGACAGTCTTTGAATTGCTTAAATTGGGTATGGCTGAAAAGATGAAAAACTTAGATGTAGATTCATCAAGCCCAACTTTATTCATGTGTGATGATGACAGTCCCCAAAGTAGCCATTTCATTGAGTGGGAGCATTTTTTTAAAAACTTGACCAGCTGTGACCTCTAGAATAATCACAGCCTCATAAAACTTTACAACCACAAACTTAAGACAATAGGCATTCAGAGGATGTATAGCTTCCCTATGTATATTGACAAAAAGGTGGTTTATCAGCAGTGCTCGCCATCCTATCGCCCAACCAAATGTCAAGGGTTTTTGATACTAAAAGCACAGCATGGATTTTCCGATGGTGTTTGTAAAGGTCATGGCACTAAATTTGGTATTTTGGAGGGATTTTGGACCATTTTAATAATTTTTCAAGCACAGGAAGGGCCTTCATCTACTCCTATCATGTCCTATATATTCATACAATTTAATGATTTTAATTAATATTAAAGATTGATGACTATAAAATCTTGACACAGATTTAAGATTTATCAGATCAGATTTCTTCATATAGAAACATGAACAAAATATTTCTTAACATAAGTTATTTTAACTATCTACATTTTTTAGCCTTTGAGGAACAATGTTGTTCTCAACTCAAATTTGCTTCTCAACTTGAGGCAACAACAATAAAAGCTTTTGTCATCAAATAATGCCTGACTGATGAAGGATTAAAAACCTTACATTTTTAGCTTGACAACCAAGACACGTTGAAACTGCTGACTATGTTGCAGTACCTTATTTTCATTGCAACTTTACTAAGTTTATTATACCATTTGTTGGATATGAAATGTTGCATGAAAAAGTGACACCAATGGATGCCCTCTATTTACTTTGCAAGACAGCAGGATCCTCATGATATTGTGTGACAATTGTGAATTCACGAACTGCAAGACCACCAACTATTCCATCAGTCTGTGTCCTTTGGGGGTCAGGTGTGTGTGATGACACAGAGAGGTGCATTTCGTAAAAACAACAATTGTAAGAAATTGGCCTATATGTAGTAGCATCAGTCATATCAGAACTAACAGTATTTCTTCATTGAAAGGAGCAAAGAAGGGTTTTTTTCAAGTGCCTGCCCTTTTCCAAAGATTCATATGACAGCTTATCAGATGGTTCTGTGGAACATACTTCTCGGACATTAGGTTATCCCTTTAATAGAGGATGTTAGTCCATGCCTACGATGCAATGTCTGAGAAACCGATACTAACTCAGTTATTTCTATTGTCTATGTCACTGCATGTTGTCATCGTGACTTTTTCATGTTTTTAAGGCATCATTAACCGTCTTTTGATTTATCTGCTTGTCTTTAGGAGAGACGTGGAACCCTTTGAAGCTTCATTATCAACTGCGGAACGTCCGTGAACGGCTGGCCAAAAATTTGGTGGAAAAAGGTGTCCTCACTACTGAGAAGCAGAACTTCCTGCTTTTTGATATGACAACGCATCCTCTGACCAACAACAACATCAAGCAGCGTCTCATCAAGAAGGTCCAGGAGGCCGTACTGGACAAGTGGGTGAATGACCCACATCGAATGGACAAGCGGCTGCTTGCGCTTATCTTCTTAGCCCATTCGTCTGATGTCCTGGAGAATGCCTTTGCCCCGCTGCTAGATGACCAATATGACCTGGCCATGAAGAGAGTGCGGCAGCTGCTGGAACTGGAGCCTGAGGGGGAGAGCATGAAAGCCAACGCCAATGAGCTGTTATGGGCTGTGGTGGCCGCCTTCACCAAATGAGGCTATCAGAAAGAGGACAGCAAGCAGTTGTGGCATTCAAGTGGCATTGTACTTTGGGGTAGGAATAAGAGTACTGACCCCAACATGGTGACTTGACTGATTTACAGTTTACCCCTGCCTGGAATTTTGGAATGGGCTGCCCTCTTTTCTCATCCCTCTCCCTCCGTCATTTTCTTTTCCTTCCAGATAACTGTCCATGTTGATCCTTTATGGCCCTGTATCCCCTCCATGTGTCGTTTGTGTTCACCTTTGCTAAAAAAATAATAACTCTCATGGAACATTGAATTAAGGGGTAGGTGATGATATCGGTGAGGCCAAATTCAAGATGTCTATTCATATCCTCTTTATTTTCTATCGCGTATATCTTTGGAACTGTTTCTTAAAGGTACGGTATGTATGGCACAGGTTACTCAAGGTAGCATCCTGACACAGCTGAGACTGAAAGAATGCACAGGCACATGAACAGGGCAGTGATGCTGTATAGAAAGGAAAGGTTAGATGATACTCCGGGCAAGTCTACAAATGGATCTTCAACCAAATGTGATTGAGGTTAGGGTTATGATGTATTTGGTGTCATAGCATTTTTTGACTTTTAAGTACTGGTAGAAAAGTAATGTGGTCAGATCTGAAAGTCTGAGTGGACTGATGCCTCTTAATCCATCCATTATATTTACCTGCTTATCCTTTGCAGGGGCACAGGGGGCTGGAGACTTGCACAGCTCACACTGGCTGGGGTAGAAGTACACTCTGGACATGTCACCAGTATATCAGGGCTGACGAATAGAGACAGACAGCCATTCAATTCTGCAGGCAATTCAGTTTCATGTTCACCTCACCTGCATGTCTTTGGACTGTGGGGGGGGGTTGAGGGGGAGCCCATGCAGGCACTAAATCCTAACTCCGTTCAACTTCCTGTTGGATTCAAACTGAAGATTTTCTTGGTGTGAGGCAACAGCACTAACCACTGAGCCACCGTGCCACCCTACATTCCATCTCTTCAGGCTTACAGTTGTGTGAAGGATCATTCATTTCTCAACAGGACAATAAGCCTACACATGCATGGACACATACAGTCCCAGGAAGATGCATTGCTGACTTGTGTAACTTGTAAGTTACTAAAAAATATTTTGGGGAAAAAACTTTATAAAGTCAAAAGCCAAAATATGCAGAATATCATCAGTCTAAGTCGTTTAGGGCATTGGGTAAAATAGTGTAGGAATAACAAGTTCTTCAGTTCTACAAACATGTAGAATTGATGGGGCTGATAGAAATGCAACATAATGATGGAAGGAAAAATAAAAATACTAAATGTTTATGAACCTTTCTGTCATCAATAAGTGAAAATAGGTCTTACTGTTTAAAATATCCTCTGGCCAGTTTTTTTTCTTCTGCAATGAAGCAACTTTTGTTTCCTCTGGATGCACTGTCAAAATGTGTGCATGTCCAATATAAACCAGGTCTCATTCAGCATTCCAGTATGTAATATCTGAATGGTAGGAGTTGTACGCAAATGCATCTTAGTCTGCGTTCAATGTCATCTCCTTGATAAAACAAATGGCTCTAAAAGTGAAAATCATAGGATTTGGTAGCATCAACTAACACAATTTAAAGATGTGTTAGATGATCCTGACCAGGGAAAAAACCCCTCTTTGAATTAGCGGCTGTTGAGGATGCAATTGAAATACTTTAGTGGCAGAAACAAACTCAGGAAAGCAGGCCCAATCAATGCCCTCTGCCTTTGTTAGCAAAATTCAAATAGACACATAGTTTTCACTGATTAGTGGATTTAAATATAATTGAAAACGAAGTAATCCTAAATGCTTTTATGATGAACTTCTCAGCTTTTGGGTTTGTGTATGCTAGTTAAACTTGATTTAGAAACAAAACACAAAGTCATTCACTTAAGACATTTTGGGAAAAAATATGCTTATGAATGTGAAGATGAATGTAAATTTCAGCTCTTGTCCAGTACAGAGAAGTCCAGGAAATGTTCAGCTGCTTTAAAACAAGACTGGTTCACACATGAACTGCTACTGTTGATCCCTTAAACATGAAACTTAAGTCTTGTGATGTCCAAAACTGTCTCATCTACTTGGTATAATATTATATATTGCCTGTATCCCAAACCCAATTCATGACTCAACTGGTGGACCACCTAGCACACAATATGTATAATGTAAATCAGATGGCTCCAGGGTTGTTGGATTTGTTTTTATTTAATGCAGCAAGACTAGCAGTCTCCCCCTGCCTTCAGTCTTTTTTTTTAAAAAACTTGACTAAACATATTCCAGACCTATCAGTGTCTTTGATGCATAGAGCTGAAATAAATATTGATCTTCCCATGTGAGCGTGGGCTCGTGGCAAACAAGTGCATTTTGGAAACTGTCAGGAAACTGACAGTCTTAACTTTGCAGTTACTTGTGAATGCTCTCAAAATAAATCCACTGTATTAACTCAACTTGGAGAAAAAATGTGTTATCCAACACTCTCACCAAAGTCTAATTAGAAGAATCAAAAGACGGGCTCACATTCCAGATGTTGTTGTATATACTTGTGTGTTTGTGTCAGGCACAAATTCAAAAGGCATTTTGTCACAATTGCACTGTCTGCTTTCCAAAATGTATCATGGTTCAGCTGCACTTGTCTTTCAAAAATGTTGGACATTGTGCTCTAAAACATTCATCAAAGCCTTTTCACCATGAACCATACCTTGCTCTTAATTTCATATTGCCTCAATTTTATGAATTTTTATTTTCACATTTGTTTAACTGTTCTGTTTTAACATAACTTTTGCTACAAAACCTCATGGATCTTGTAAAAGACATTGCTTTATTACAGATAAGGAGGGTGGAAAAGGGAGATGCTACAAGGTCAGATGGCGTCATATGGTGGTAGAGGGAGTGCAGTAAAAATCTGGTCTGCACTTAGTGAAAAGCTCATTTTGAAAACCATGGTTCTGTCATTCCCACTGCAGCCAAAGAGCACCTGAGTGGAAACCATCCCTTTATTTCTAGCACTGTCTGCTGTAACTTTATTAACATGGCAGCTCCAGTTACTATACTGCACGTTTTGTACCCCATGATATGCCCTTTTGACCCTGTGACCTCTCCTCTTTCTAGCCACCTTGTTTACAGATAGCCTCCCTCTGATATTGTATGTAGCAAAGGGCTGGAGGTGATCAGTCAGTGATCATGGGTGAAGAGACGAGGTGACCAAGAGGTTTATGCATCAGAAAATCACCTCAAATTGAGTGGATATGAGAGATTATATATGTTATCTAAATAAAGGGACCTCTAGTCTGTGTACTTTCTTTGACCCTAGAAAATAAACCAAGAGCTTGAAAGTGCCTAATCATATAACTGATTTTAAGTTTTTATTTAGAGGTTGTGAACACAACATATTTATCCCTGGTGAGGACTTGGGTTTTAGCTCATCCCTCTTTATTGATTTTTAAAAAGTTATAGACTAAGTGGGAATGTGTTTGTGAGGCTCAAGTTCTTTCCTGAGTTTCACTGAACATATTTACCAGAGGAATGCATTAATTTTAATTGTGGAATACAGATCAACTAGGTGGTTGTACTCCACTGAAAATATAAACCCCCTGAACTTTACTGGCACATGATGTGATGTTTACTGCCACTCCAGGATTTAATATTTTATAAAAAAAATAATTGTTTATAATGCATTAAATCCCTGAAGATTTCATTGGAATTTGTGAAAAAATATCTACAATTTGACTATTTTAATTTCAGATAAACAGAAGTTGAACTCCCCCGTTATGGGACTAATAAGGGAATTACTTAAAACACACGGTAAGTGATTGCATTTTGTCCCATATTACTGTGACGCAACAAGCTAACTTCTTATTATGGTATGGTACAGAAATTCACTGAAGAGTAGCAGTAAGAACACGCTGCAGTACTGTCAGGTAATTTATTAGTGTTGATTTTCACTTAATTTAACATGGCAAAAGTATGACAGGTATATACAGTTTATCACAATAAAAAGGTCTTATCACATGAGCCGAATACATGGAAATGCTGAACACAAATGTGCGTCTCATTTCTAAGTTCAAAAGGAAATTGTGGCAGCTGTGGATGAAACGGTGTCATACTGAATTGCAACTACCAAGGCTCCTCATCAGTCATAGCCCAGGCCTGGAGTGATGGGTTGCTTTCCAGTTTAAGTGCAGTGATGTAATTGCACTCCAGTTTAACAAGGATGACACATTCAGGAATTTAATCCACAAGGCATTCTATTGTAACTTGCATGAACTCATTCAATTTATTCAGTAACACTAAAAACCTAAAACACCAGAGAGGAAAGGAACAAACAAGTTACTGGATATGAAAAATTCTAAATACTATATAGCAAGTAAGCCCAGTTAGCTTGGTCGCTGCAAATAAAATACAATGCTTACATAACATGAGATTTAAAGAACCTTTGACAAACCAATAAGACTTGACTGTTTTCACATATGATTTTTCCATATGCTGTGATTTCAAACAGGATAATCTTAAAAAAACACATATAATACAAATCAAAAAAAGAATAATCCAGGAACAAATGCAAGGAATAAAGAATGTTTTACAAAGAATAGAGATAGAGCACATTTAAGCCAGCCCCCACCAGAGGGGGAAACAAGTGATTGCTCTAAATAGAGACAGAGCACAGTCCCTCATACCCATTTATCAGCCAATATGTTGTTAGAATATAAAGGAGATTATACCATTTACAGCGGCACCGTCATACAAAGTCTATGGAGAGCAAATAACTGTTTGCTTAAATCCACTCTGTCTCTGTTGACTTTGTATTGAATAAAGGTGCCTCCTTGTCAATTCAAGATTGCATAACTTGTATCAGCAGGTTTTTAGGCACTGCCTAGTGTTGTAAATCATTATCAACCATGGCATGTCATAGCTTAGAGCTTTAATGAAACACAGACTGGGAAATCATTTTTGAAAAAAATAGTGAAAACTATGCTGGACAAATGTGAGTTGGTATCAATATAAATGACAGTAAAATGACAGTTATCCCTCATGGTTTGTAGTGCTATAATCTATTCTCAGTTTGTACATACATTTTGTTACATTAATTGTGTGTAAAACCTCAAAGTAACTCATTCAATTCCCTTGACTTTCAATTCATCTCGAACTCGGCTGAGGTAATCAGGATCTGGGTATCCATAGCTGAAAAACACAGTAAAAGAAGTTAGGTGACTTCATATGGACAGTTTCTTAGACCAAGATGAACATCCATTTAGTTATACTATCAGCGTGCATTAGCCCTGCAGTGTGCTTCCTGATGATTACATTGAGGCTACATAAAAGAAGTTTCTCTTTCCAAACATACATAAAATGTGTATTTTTTAAATGCGTATCTTGCAGGTAAACTGTACCTGCTGTCAAAGCAGGTCTGCGATGTTGGGCTATACAACTAAAATGTAATGATACCAAATAAGAGTTCTTACTGAGTTGGTCCTCCGTGTGTTGAGGTTTTGTGGTGAATGTCATTCCATGTGACCATATTGTTCCTGCCACTTGTTGTGGATCGACCAACAGTGAAGATGAGCTTCTGATCAAAGGCTCGTCTCAGCAGTTTCAGGATCCCTCTGCCCTCGGAGCAGTCTGGGAGATAAGCTCTACGGGATGCACCTTCATATGGCTGACCGGGGTTAGGATGCTCCTCCTGCAGACAGACAGTAGAGGTTTCTCTGCTCAATGATGTTCTGTTAAGATGTTCTTTACAATTTGCCTAAGTTCAAATAAAGCATCAGAATGGGGAGAAATTGTGATTTAAGTGTGTGTTTGTTGATGGATGGGTTTACGTGATTAAACAGATACATTAAGACCTGAGTTAGAAAAATCAATATCTAGGCAACACTTGCTGATAACA
>CAFUXE010000074.1:479404-490213 GCA_903364295.1 Serranus cabrilla | reverse complement strand
CACACACACACTCTCATTGTTTGCTATTGAATATTGATATTAGCTGATATATTATGACAGAGTTCCAGTGGCCTCCGTGGGTATTAAAGTAAGAGCACAGAACTGTTTGCTGCATATAATCCAGTTATTTTCCATAGCATTTTATTAGCTTATGATGTATAAGAGGTTGTTCTCCCATAACAGAACATTACTTAAACTTGCCTGAAAAAAACAAAACACCAAACTTGGTTTGTGATTTTCAGTGGGCATCAAAGAAATTATTTGATATTTATCAATTTTGCTGGGAAATTGATGACACACACAAACACCGTCATACTGAAAACTGTCAGTGTTAAAAATACATTTAGAATCAGTGTGAGCTGTGACATGGTCGCACAGAGATGGGAATTGGTATTTGAAATTGTATTGATACCAATACATTATTGATTCTGCTTACTGCCATGATTCTTTATCAGTTCCCTCATTGATTTCTGATCAGTTTTCCATGTGGAAGAATAGGCCTACACATTTATAGTGTCAGTGCAACTGTATAGTCTCAGAGACTGAACACAGAGCAGATGCAATGAGAACTTATCTTTACAGCCTTCATATTTTCATTTAGTTTTTCTTAGTCAAAGGAAAAATCCGCAGAGCCTTCCTGTATGGCGCTAATGCTATGATATTAAGGATATTTACCCTCATTGATGGATGAGCTGCTCAGCAGGGAAGCAGTGACACCTGTGCTTATCAAATACATGGCATTCCTAGATTTCAACTTACTTGAAATGATCATTTTACAGACATTACAATTAGCACTGTTGTTTTGTGTCTTCATGAAATGATGCCACAATTTGGACCATTTCTTTCTGCCAGCTGTGACTCTTTCTGGTTGCTTGTTTCCAGCAACATCTTTCAGAGGCTTTAGCAGGTACATTTGTAATGCCTAAGGAATCCATTGATACTACAAATGTCATACTAGCTAGACTAAATTTTAGCACAGGAAAAACTAGCATGTCAATTTTCAAAGTGCTCCCTTGACCTCTGACCGTAAAATATCAGATTAAAGTTGGCTTCTATGGTTATTGATATTGTTGTTTTAGCCTGAATATTTCTGCATACTGGGGTCCCTAAACACTCTTGGAATTGGATATGACTGAAAATTTGAGACTCTTATAGATTTAATGAGCCCATTATTATTTTTGTGTAATGATGTTTGTCCCTATTGTAGTATTCTGAAAGGACTTTTGACCATTTCTATCCATTCTCACATTTGGAAAACGTCAAATTTAGCCGAAACAAAAACAAAAAAACAATTGCTGCAACAATTTAGGAGACATAATTGAGAATGAGAATTGTCTCCAATCATAATGTTATAAGCCCTTATACTCTTTCACGATTAAAATGAATTAATTATTTAATAGATTTATTCATTTATTTTGATTACAAATGCATTACTAGGTACACTTGATACATAGTGCTGAGCTTCAAATTAATCTTTAAATTTCAGCTTTCAGATGATGTGAATCACTTCTATGACCTGCTGTCTCCCCCTAAACATCCCGTCCCCCAACTGAAATTACAGTAAAAATGAGAGATTAAAGGACTAGTAACTGTTTGTTTGTTTTTTCAACTGATATGTTTTGGCTAGTTTTGGCTTTTTTTTTTTTAAACAAGAGTTGATCTCAAACTCAAACATGCTGCTGTTTCTCAAAAGGTAAAATCTCAATTATAAACTCTTATTAGAGAATACTTTAACAATATTCTTTGTTGCTAATGCAACTGTCATACTAGCAATTATGTAACAATCCTTTTCTTTCTTTTTTTTGGTCAGTAGCAGAGACAGGGTGACTAACAGGCTGCTGTTTGTTGCTGCAGGCAGCAGCCATTATTCTGAAGTGTGGCTGTGCTCTTTCTCTCAGTGCCGCTCATTAACTCATATTCATAGAGGACTAATTGATGTTGTATGGGTATTTGTTTGCAGTGTGGGCCACATGAGTGCTTGTACATGCTTTTCAAACTTGGTGCCCTCCCACCAAACCACATAGCAGTGCTACAGTCACAAATCAGAAGACGACAGGTTTATGGTGAGCGCTTATTCCAGATATGCTGTGTGAGGTGAAGCTCACAACCTTCTGGACTGAAACACTGAAAGGCCTGTACGGGCTGAAAAAAATGGAGCACCTGCCCTCGTAAAGAGATTAACTGTAATCTTTGAACTTGTTTGATCTCCTTCATGCTAAACTGACGACAGTAGTACAACAGTTTAGGACATTTGCTAGATTTAAAGTCTGCTTTTATCAAGAAACCATGACTAGGTGGACAGTGACTTGGCAGCAGTGGTGCTGAAGATAGAGAACCATGACAGCATCTAGCCTGGAGAACCCTAAGGCAAGAGGACTTCAGAGCCTTTATTTGCCACAAAGGGTTGGGTACACAGGTAATCAGGAAAATTTGGCAGGGACAAGACTAAACTGAGGTAAATGAACTGATAGGAGACATGAAAATAAAACAGGAAAAGATGAGTTAACAAATTATACAACAAAATATAACCCAAGGAGCAGACCTTACTGCTTTATGAACATATATTTGTGTTGTTTGATTAGCTGTGTACAAGGGTTCTCTGACTATGTCGACAAAGAACCAATGGTATTCCCATAAATGAATGCAGTGACCATCATGAGAACAAAATCATATAAAAGATACCTTTCTTTGTGAGCCTGTATTGGCTGTCTTTTCTTGGTACAGATATACTGACATTTTTTCGGGTTCTTGTCGATGTTGATAGAAAACTTTTTGTGGGATGATAGAGATCTTAGGGTTGTATATACAAGGACAATATACAATGTTTTTTTTTGTGTGAGCTATTCCTTTAAGGCACTTTATCTTTAGCCCATTAACATCCCAGTATTTCCCCTTAATTGGAAATAGTTCTCTTTACTGTGTCTTAATGTTCAAGCTCTATATTAAGACTCGATGATGTTCACACAAATTTTCTAAAAATTTGGCCTGGCATATGGTAAAACATTTAGATCTTTGTAATAATCTAAAAGGTTGAGATTTGGCTGCTCTAACCTGTTAATATGGGCACCAAAATAAAAAGCAGAGGATCCACCAATCACACACACTGTGTGGCACTGTGGCCCAGATGTCTGCCCTTGTGTTGGGTGTCTACAAGATAGTGATAAGGAAGGTGGGGATGGACTCAGTGAGATCATTGGAAAAGTGCACCATCATCACTTTTGGCAGGTTGAATTTCTCGCCACAGGAAGTACATCTTCTGCTGTGCTTTGCTTGATGAAGGAGCTGATGCTCAGCTCCAACTCAAGGTCCTGCCTCATGACGGAGCCCAGGAAGCGAAAGAACCCCACAGTGTTGACTGGTGTGGTGTTATCGACAATTTTCTGAAACTTGACGGACTGGTGACTCGAGGTGCTGCTTCTGGTGTGCAGGAAGAAGAGCAGGGTGAGAAGGAGCCTTAAGAGGAGGACTGCTAGAAGTTTGTGATCCAACTGCAGGTGGAGTGAGGCCATTCGGCTGGGAGAGCTTACAGCGGAGATATAGAAAGACAAACAGCATCCTGACATAGGTTCCTGAAGAGTCTGAGTGTTGGAGAAAGAAATGGAGGGCCAAGTTGACTGCGTCACCTACAGACCTGTTGGCTCTTTAGGAACCCCTTTTCGACAAAATGCAGCTGGTCTGCAGTGGGTTCAACTTGCGAACCAGCTCAGAACCTTTTCTACAGGCTTGAGAGCCACATCATTACGTTACTGTATATGTCTGTATACATCTCACAAATATACTAACAACAGCAGAATATATAATTTCTTTACACATGTTGCTTAAGCCTACATTGGAATGCAAACATGACTGGTACGACACATTTCTGCGGCTAGTCTTGATTGCTATGGACAGAGATTACGTTCTTATTAACACTGGATGCAAGATGTTAATGTTGGCCTTTTTTAAAGCTTTAATCTAATGCTAGCCAGCTAACGCTAACCCGTATCAATCACATTGCAGTCAAACAAATTGAATAAAATGAAGGATACACGTTTAAGTTGGACTTGTTGGTCATGATAATCCTGCCCTCCAGTCTCTGATGTGTTGGTTCGTTGTTTAAGACCAGCAAAGAGCTGGTGCTGCTCTGGAACCAGTTTTCCTGGGCGAGAGCCATTGGCAGTTGTAAAGCAAAGAACTGGTGAAACTGGAACTTCTTTGGTTGAAAAGAGGTAGAGGTGAACTGCAAGGGCTACTCAAAATTAATTCATAACCAGGGGGTCAGGTTGTTATATTCCTTTCTGTCACATAGATATTTCAACTACAACACAGTGTGAACTGTTGAGGCTGAGATCTGGAGTTGATAGAGTTTATATTCAGCAGAACTGCAGCAGAAAGGGAAGCAGTGAATTAAGCAGCTGCAGTGGAAGTGGGTGGGCCAAGTGGGTTGAACTCATTTAGCTGATTAGAGCTTCACTGGAAGTTGGAAGCTCAGAGATCGCCTCTTGTCATGTTAATGAGTTAACACAATGTTAATTCACACTGGTTCGACACTGGCAGGCAGACATAAACAGCCTCTTTATGGCTTGTTGTTGTTCTAATGAAGCATTGAGGAGTTATCATTCTGTCTACACAAACAAATATCACAAATTCTTCAGCGAGTATTGCAGGGATCAGCAATGATTGTTGAATAATCAGAGTGTTAGAGATTCCATGCTGTTCAAGGAAATATACACAAGACCAGATCAAACACGATGCCCCTCGTTTATCAATCTAATGTAGAAACCAGCACAGATGTGATCGCAGGAATCTTCTGTGATTGATGAAACTTTGTATCTTGCCAATCACAGCATAAGTTTGTTCTTGTAAATGAGGGCCAGTGTGTTGGGAAAGAAATGCAGCAGTATTAAGATACCAAAGAAAAAGTTGATAGAAACTGGTTTTTAAACTGAGCCATGGAATTGAGCAGGGAGTAAATATTATGCCTATAACAGCAGAAGAATATTTGTTTTATCAGACAAAGGTATGATTGGTGAAAAAAACCTCTTGTGCATCTTACATTTTAATAGCTAAGTGTTCACCATCAGTTGTGGCATTCAGCCGTGAAAACAGGCCAAGCACTGTCCCAACCTACGCGTGACTAAACACTTCTTCACGTGCTTTTTTGCTTCGATTAGCAGTAGGTCTTTTCAGAGGCATTTTTGTCTGCAGGCGTTGATAACGTCTCTTGGAAATCAAAATTTAACTCGGAAGATTCCAGACCCATAACCATTTGCAGATTAGTCTGGCAATGCCAGGCTGTGGGCACACTTCATGCACTCAAAATCAGAAGCGTAGGTACAGAAGTATGTCAATTGAGACACAGCCTTTGTGTTCGAAGTGGCTGGACCAATCTCAGTTGACTTGGTAAAGATATCATCATTTCTGAATTGGTTTATAACCATGTCAGACTAACACAGGTCAAACTCACAGTGAAGTCTGATTTGGTTAGCATGTTATATTCCCCGTGCTCTGTCAATATATTCAACAAGAATCAGCCATTAATCGCACAACTAATCCAAACTCCAACTCCAGAATGACTCGCTCTGTGAGCTATCATCCCTATCATCAGGATAACATCATTTCCAGTGCCTTCTCAAACTGTTGAAAAAGGATACATGGCTGTTTGGAATCTGATCTCCCACCTCTATGGTCTGCATTTGAATACATTCTGGAAACATTAACTACCTGTTTGAGGTTGAAGGAAGGAGTTTTGATGAAAAGAAGCCATTAACAACACAAAACACAAACATACAGTTGTAAAATGTCAGCAATCTTCCTGGCAAAATTAAGCTAACAAGTCATATTACAGCTAATTTGCTGCTGTTTCATTTATAGTAGTTGTGGACATGTTAAATAGTGTTAAAACATACTGTTCTGTGGGAGCCTTACTGTAATATCATGCTCATCATATTACAACAATTGTAACTTTTATTGTCTATATGACAAAGACAGAGTGTTTAGTTGCCTAACCTAAGCCATAGTTTATTTACCATAATCTGTGTTTCTCATAACCACAGTCTTGCCATAACATTAAACCGCTCATAATTTCTTGTGCAGACAGTAACCCTAGCTTTCAGACCCTATCTACTTTTGACACTGAACAGACTTGTCATCACTTAGTCCAGGGTTTCCACCAACCTAAAGAGAAGCCATTCTTCATGAGCACTACACCTCTGTCTGAGGAAACTTGAAGGCATCACTTAAAGGTGGCAAAATGACAACCTGACAGATGCCCTGTTTAGACTACTGGCCTGTATGCACTGATACACATTTCCTTAACAGGCAGAAGATACAGTTACTAATGGACCTCTGTCAGGTGACTGCTTTCGCAGAGACCAAGGAGATAGTTACTATGGGAACAGGCATAAATTAAATGAGCAGGGGGGGCGTCCTTGTCCTTTATGCTCTACTTGTTTCCCCTCTAAAAGGTACAAAATTTATGATGGTCAAACAGAGGAAGTAACTTTTCAAGCAACATTTGACATTTTGGGCTTGGATAGTATATAAAGCTGCCAAGATTGACAAATTGAGACAACAGCCAGTGCAGACCTTGAGGAAGGCCTCAAACATGGCACAGCGCTCTGCCATTTTTCATCTCAACAAACACTGTGAAAGCTCAAGAGCCCTTTAGAAACTGCAGCAGATAAAATAGGAAGTTTTGAGAACAGTGTAAATAGCTCTTATTATAAAGTCAGTGCTCCATGCCAAAAGGGCAAATAGTGTTTTGTGTGAGAGAAGAGAACATTGTTTACATGAGAGCTGTCAGCTGCTGGTGTTAATCATCCCTCTGTAGGCAGCACCATGTGTTGTCAACACAGAGTGAAATCTCTCGACCAAAATATAACTGCTCAGTGGGTCACTTTGGACAAAAGCACCTGCTAAATGAATGCGATATTACTAAATAATGTTATTCCAACAGTTGTAATGACAAAACAAAAATCGAGATTTTTTGCTGGTTTTCTGACAATTAAAATAAAAGTTTTAGTCCAGAAAAGATTGTTACATTATTAGTTATCTGTCTGTATTCATAAAAAAACAAATACTTATGCCTCCTTTACATCACTAGTCCAAAGAGCTTTTATTAAGGATTTGCATATATATATATATGTTATGTGTTATATCTTATAACACAATCTGACTGAAGATCATGATGATTTAGATTGTGGTTATAGATTTTGTAAAAACATATTGATAATGTCATGTTAGATGTTAAAAACATGTTGAAATGTGTATTTTTGAACATTTAAATGATGATAGATGTGTAGGAAAATAACATTGAACTACATAATACAGTAAACAACATCGCTTTCTCAGCTCATTGTCCTCAGATCTGCTCACTTTTGGATTTGGCACTTTGTATTCCTTACATACAAATTCCAGATGAGAGCAGAGCGAAGCGACTGAGAAGAGAATCATTATCTTGGTAATAGTCTAAGAAATGTCAGGCTACTTGACTGAGTATCCTTTGTCAGCTTTTACACTCGTCTAAAAGTGTGATACCAGGTGGAGACTACGTCAGCTGATACTGATGCCAGTGTAGATTGTTGATAGTGTAAAACAACATAAAAGATGTTGAAGAAAGCCTATTCTCCTGTTTATTTTGGAACCATTTCCAGTGCGAACCTCCTCCACGCTGTGATCATTATTCTCTATTACAGTGTATGAAAGAATGTAAACACATTCACTTTGTGTATACAGTATAATAATGGAGGGCTGACCAGTCATCTTCTTTTCAATTGTATTTTGTGATTTATATTTTTGGGATATTTCCTTTTTATATTAATGTTCCTAGTAATCCTTAATTTCCTTTGTTTGCTGTACAAATGTAGTTCTGAAGATACTTCTAGATGGTTGAATATATTGTGTTTATCACAATCTTTAATGCTATATGAGAATTATTGAGTTACAGAATGATAGTAAAACTGCTTTCCGACGGTGAAATTCCCTTCATTTGTCTGCCAGAAAAATTCAAAGCATTTTCCTTACATATGCTGCTGGGTTTGTCCTTTTGATCAACGTACATTTTGACTTAGTCGACCTCTTTTCATTGGATATTGTAACTCATTAGCAGTAAGTAGAATTTTACACTCTTGTGACATATATATGTCATTTGTATGCTTCCACTTGAATGTTAGAGTGAACAGCAAGGGCAAAGATAAAAAAAAAAAATCACTTTTCACACTTTCAATGTTGGACTGCTTTCATTAAAGTGACAAAAACAGTAGAAACACACACAAAAGATGAGCCTCAACGAGTAGAACCTGTTAGAATCACGTTCACATTATATAATCAAAATTAGTGTGCATGTAAACATTCTTCTTTGGCTTTACAACCTGACTTGTTTTGAGCTGTAGTTTGTTATTTATCTAATTTTATAGAATTCCACGTATTGTGATATCAGTTTTTCCCTGAAGGTCTTAACGACCTTCTCATGTGCAGAGATCATCACCTTGTCCTGTATAATTAATATGTTTTCCTGTGGGTAACACGTTAACAGATGACATGTGTATTTCACAGGTACAGTGAAACATGATGACACTTTTAGCATTAGTGTAGAATGTCTTACAGCCCTCACTGGCTCCTCAGCTTTGTTCAGCAGCTTTGACTTGTCCTAGCTCGTGAATAAGCTTGCCCTCAGTAACAGTGAAGTCTGCTCCTGAGGAGGAGAAAGCAGCCTTGGCCAGCCGCCCTCAGCCTTTCACATGGACATGTTGCGGTGATCCCTAACTGGAGGCAGCAGAGCAAGACACTGCATCTATTCAGCAGGGAGCCAGGCTTTTGATTTGGTTCATGGGGATCACTTCTAACTGCAGACAAGCATTAACACTGAGTGGGTCGTCATCTTTGACTTGATCAACCAATGATAGGGGAGCAGCGGCGCTCTGGTTTTAAAATGAGCTAAAGTAAAAAGGGTCTCGGTGCCACCAGCGCCCGGCTGAATCAAAATGTTGTCTTTTATTCCAAACCCATTAGCAACCTCCCGACACATGCTATAATAAAAATACACATTTATTTTGGTCAAAAATGGGATGAAAACAGCACTTCAAAGCTCTTGGAGATTGAAGTAGCAATTTGGATGTTTCATTTTTTTCCTCTTTCATTGCATTGGTGTGGTTTTGGTCATGATGAGACCTATTCACAAAGCCTGGGATTGTCCATTCAGAAAGATGATTCTTTAATGAAGAGATATCATTTCTTCTATTAATGTACAGACGTGTGTGTGTGTGTGTGTGTGTGCCTAAAAGTAGGCTAATGGAGGCTCAGGCTGCTAGACTCTCATTATGAACTCATCACCTCAAAACAAAACCAAACATACATACAAACAAACAAACAAAATAAAAAACATGAAAACCTTTTTAAAAAGCAAAAGCCGTTCTCTGCTGTGTAATTTGAAAAATTATTTCTAGAAGTATATCAATCAAATTTTGTCACAGAGGAGCAACATTCAAATAAGCACAGAAAAACTGCATTTAGTCACCACATTTTTTCAGTAATCCAAAAGCATATGGATCTGATGTATCTATCTCATAATACTGTAGATTGTATAGACAGAACTAGATCATTGATAAATGATCCTTTGATCTTGGTACATATATTGACAGAAATCTCAGAATTCTCTCAGGCGTTTAAACACATTTAACTATTTACTTTGAGGTTTGTGGCATCAATACAAGATTTCCATTTCCAAGATTTTAGTGATGGAAATGAACAACAATCAACATGTTCTGGCCTCTTATTAGATTTTGACGTGTTCTTTTACGAAGAATTGTGATGCCATTATAATTACATCACTGTACAGTAATTTCATAATGTTCACCGTTGTAGAGGCCGATGTGATCGAGGAGTTTAATAATGAGGCCGCTTTGTTTTTAAAGGATTCTAAGCTGCATCAAAAGGAAGTCAAAGAAAATATTTTAAATAATCTAAATTACCTGCTATTTGCTCTCAATGAACAACAAGATCTCCAACCTAAACGACAGAATAGGCTGTTGTCAATACCACCCAAACAAACAACCCAAATGTAGCGTTTACCACACGCGTCATTATACAAACACGTACGGTTTGCTGTTTTGTTGAATTCAGGCTACAAAAACATTGACCTACGTTTAAGGCAAAAAACTTCCTAGTATGGTATTAAAAAGATAGTTTAAACAGTAAATACATGTTAAATCACATAGTTTACTTTTATTTTTATATTTATTAGACAAGAGCCCACTCTCCTGGGTGAAAGTGTGATGTTTGTTCGACCCATCCACCTGTATGGATATGGGTCATATTTTGCTGCCTGTACATTCAAACCTATATTGAATGTTTTTGAGGTGCCCATTTTCAGTCTAATGTGGTTTGAACTTGGCTGAAAACCTTGACTCAGGTTTGTAAGTGTTATTTTTTTTTTAATGTTTTCGCCAGTGTGTGTCTGTCTATTTGTTTGTTTGTGTACAAAATAACTCGAAAAGTACTGCACAAATTTGGATGAATCGATTTTTTTGGACAATGTGTGTATTAGGACAAAGAACAGATGATTCGACTTTGGTGGTGATTGGTGATCCGGAACACTATTTGTAATTTATATAATTGCGTCAGTGACCATATTGCCTTCACAAACTGCCGCCATCTAGTGGATTAACTATTTCAATGCCAGTGTGCTCCCAAAATTCACTCTTCTAATATAACCCTTCAATTCATGGTCTGCACTCTCCGAGTGCTTTTCTACTTTATTTATGTGTTTTATGGTATTCATTTGACTGATTATCACTAATCCCTTCTTTGTAATACTTAATGCACAGTGTG
>CAFUXE010000074.1:422042-441786 GCA_903364295.1 Serranus cabrilla | reverse complement strand
TGGATCAAACACCATATCAACATTGATCAACATTTAGACACATTTGAGTATGAGATGGGACTCCAATCTTCAGAAAGTTGGATCAGGATTGTGACCAATACAACATAATGATTACAAACATGAATGTTTCTTTAAAAAATGTCTTTGGCAAAGAAAAATATTTGTGAATAAATGTGTTTTGGAAGAAACAGGTGAAAATGGAGGTTCCAGACTGCAAACTCAAAAAGAACAAATTTGACTGAGTGTGAAATAGGGGTGCTTGTTGCACAGGGTTAAACCAGACAGGCTGCATTGTTTGATGGTCACAGTCGGTGCATCCAATTAAAGAAAATCTGTTGACTGGCAGCATATCAACAGCAGTGACGTCTGCCAGCTCAGAGAGCTGAACCACTCCAGAAATTAAGAGGACATAGTAAGATACCTAAAGCTGAAGCCAAGAATTGTGTCGCTGGGCACCAACACAGCATAGGTGCCACCTGAGGGGTCAAGGGACGGCAGAGCCGCCTTGGTGTCAGGCTTCTATGATTGGACACTAGTGTGTTTCAGACAGAGACGCAGCAGAGGGAAGCAGATCTGGCACTGGATAAAGCAACTGGAAGTTAAGCAGATAAACTGTTTTTGTGAGGTACAAAGAGCACATCAAATCAAAGAGCGCAGGCTGCAAGCCAACACACACAAGGCTTCTGAAACAAGCAAACACCTGGAGATAACAACAGTTTGAGGCACTGCATACCACTAGAGGTATTTCGCTTATATAGCTTGAAAGAGTCAGCCACTTAAAAGATTTTTTTTTTTTTTAAATCTCCTACTAAGCTCTATTTATATCTAACAATATGGTGAGTCTCAGTTTTATTTTCCAGGTTTTAAGATCCATAATGCTGAGACTCGAGTGGAGAAAATGGATGAATGGATTGACGTCATCTTGCTCTTCTTGAGGTTTTATTTATAAGTCCTAAAGAAAATAAATAATGTGACTTATTTGACTTTCTCTCGTAGGCAACACGGTATAAGTGTCAACATAATGCTGTGTTTTGGAAGTAACTTAATCATCAACAGTTTTTTTTTTCTGTTGATGGTTGTCAGATAAAAGAGACAGACTGTGAGAAGTTGGCTGGAATCACAGGAAGTGAAGCTTCCAACTCCGCCCAGTCTAATTCTGTTTGCTGTCAGACCGAGCTACACTGCAATTATCATCCTGAATGGTGCCTGAAGACCATAATTGCTTTGTTTTTCAATTATTTCATGAGGCTCTAGTAATTTACTTCATTCTATTAAAATATGCCAATTAGACATTGTAATTACAGTTTTCACTGTATCACTTTTTGCTGTCACTGAAAAGATGTAATACTGCTATTAGTGAAGAGCACGGGGACAGTTTAATATTGCCCAGGCAGATTCACTGCTTTCTTGTTTGGAATAAATATAGATGTGACAAAAGCCACATGGTTATTTTTAATTTGCTTGAATTTCACTTGTAACCAAACAGATAAATATGCATATTGTTATTAGATTTCCAAATGTGATATTGTCCACTAGCAGTGATGAAAAACAAAAACAGGCAAGACTATGGCTGCTTCCCACATCCATCATTATACACAGTACAGTGTATTGCAATGTTTTAAAATAAAAGATTAGCTTGAATGAGGCCATCATCTACATCTCCTCAAGACCTTATAAAGCTTATAAAGGCATCCAGGTGAACATGCCTCCTCCTCTTATAGCTTCTATTTAACGCAATCAATTAGATTACTCAAATGGAGGAATGTATTCTAAATATTTTTGCTTACTTTTGGAATACTTCAAAATAGTCTTGCTCAGCTCATTTGTCTGGTTCTTACTTTTTTTTCCCCCTCCAGGAGCACAGACCTCCTTCAAGGCCGAGCAGTAACTCACAACGCTAATGAAAGTGAAAAATAATCTGTGTATCCGATCCCCTCCAAAATGTCATGGTTTCTTTCTTGGCCCATGCTAAACCCTTCCACCAAGTTTTATGAAAATAGGGAAGTTTTTAGTTAGAACATAACTTCTTTGTGGAATGGATTAATCCATTCAATGTATTTTTAAAGACAATGACTGTATTCAGAATACCACAAATTTGAACGTCACAGAATATATTTCAAATTTAAAATATTTAATCCAGTTACTTGTATTCTGTTACTGCCCATCAGTGTATAATGATCAAGAAGTCTGATCAGCTGGCCAGATCTTAGGTCTCTCTCTCTCTCTCTCTCTCTCTCTCTCTCTCTCTCTCTCTCTCTCTCTCTCTCTTGCAGATTAGTTATTTTCATTTAATTCTCTTATTTGCTTTGTTATTGCACTGGTGTATTTAAGGTCCTGTTGAAAAATAATTAAAATCCCTTTAACGATTTATTTAATGTGCTTTAATGTGGAATGTATGTAAATCAGAGCTGGCAGCAGTGTTTAACTGTTCAGATTTATTTAACAAAGTAGCAATTTTTTTCACTATCTTTTCCCCAGCTTTCTCATTTTCTTTCTTTCCCCCAAATGTGCATGTCAGAGCTGTGAAATCATAAAGGGGATCCACATGTGAGTGTCAGATGAGAGTGGAGAGACCAAACTTTGACACCAAATTTGCAAATACGACATCCTCTCAACTGCTCATTTACACCACAGCACTTCCTGGGAGGTGCCTGCTCTGTTATTATAAGTGATGCATTAGGGGAAATTCCGGATTAATGAACATATAAATATTTGGATCATTTTTGGAGTGAGGTGGCAGTTGGAATAAACATTATCCCTGTGTTAAAACCTTTTAGCGGGAGACTCGTGATGAGATCTTACTGCTGGGTATGGGAATGCAAACTGCATGACTATGACGGAAACAAAGCTCAGGTCAGACGTATGGTGGTTTATAGTTTTTTTGGTGGGAGGTAATAGAGTTTACTCATATGGAAACAGATATGTTGCCAATTTGCATAACACTGGATTGGAACAGCAATTTAAGATCTAGCATGCTATATACTGCATTCAGATTTAATAAAGAAACAGTCCTCAGTCAAATTAATCTAGAAGGTTTCTGCTGCCAATTTCAAATTCATTGGTAATGCAGAAACTACCTCAGTGCCTCCAGGCAAGAAATCACAGAAAACTTCTTGTATTGATTTGATAAAATGTCTGATTGGTTCCACTCAATTGCTCGTCCTTGGTAGCATGCATGCAGAATTGTTCTAACTTTGGTGTGTACATTTAAGAAACCTGTTTTTTAAACTCACTTAAACAGAATTAAACTGATTTAATTAATGCATTTTATTTAAAAAATAGACACATGAATATGTGAGCTCTTAAATTGCACCACTTACAACAAATATTCAGTCGTGATTAAATTTCCCAATTAGGCATTAGGTTTCTTATACGTAATGCCCAACATAACAGCTGCTGTCTGCTTTCAGAGCTACTGAATAAAGAGACAGACGGAATAAAATAAACTCTCTGATTTGTCTTTAAAACAGGCTCAGCTTTTTCTGTTCTTTGTTGCTCAAATTTGAACGTAGCTGTTAGTATTGATCCATTTTATAAACTCTTCATACATCGACACATAAATTGTGAAATGTTAAAACATTAAGTGGCAACATAGATTAATAACCAGATCACAGTGTGTTGGGGAGCAACAACATAACAATGGCCTTATACAGCTTCTTTAACACCGCTGCTTATCCTCCGTCTCTACTCTTTGGAACATACAATGCTGTGTTAACAGTCATCTTCTGTCCAGCTTCTTCAGGATACCGTGATGAGATGGTCATCTCCTGCAGTATGATGAGGGGACTGGCCTATGTACTTCTTCATGGGATGCGTCTACGCTTTCAGACTTAACTGCTTGGGCTCTGAGGTGCCCCTTCATTTTTATTCTTTCTATCAGGGGAGGTATCCAGGTAATGTATCTTCTCTATTCTTGGTTGTTCTTGCAAGCTCCTAATTTTTCAGCATGATGTCTGTGATAGTTTCTATTCCTTGAGCACTGAGAGGTACAGCAATAATATTTTTTCTATGTACACAAAAGGCTTATTTCTCTCAAACTTTGCTCAGAAATATGTTTAAATTTGTGAGCTAATCTGTCCACCTGGCAGCTGTGGCATATCAAGATGCTGATTAGACAGCATGGTTATTGCACAGGTGTGCCTTAGGCTGGTCACAATAAAATGCCACTCTAAAATGTGCAGTTCTATTACACAGCACGATGTTACAGATGTTGTACGCTTTGAGGGAGCGTGCAACTGGCATGCTGACAGCAGGAATGTCCACCAGAAATGTTGCCCATGAACTCAATGTTCATTTCTCTACAACAAGCCTTAAAATGGTTTCAGACAATTTGGCAGTACATCCAACCGGCCTCACAACCGCAGATCAACAACCAATTGGTTCACATAACCAAAGAATTTCTGCACAAACTGTCAAAAACCATCTCAGGGAAGCTAATTCCTTAATCTCAGGAAAGTTAGTTAGTTAGTTACCAACTAACTTGAGTGGGCAAATGCTCACCCTGGTGTCTGGTACCAGGCAGATGGCAGACAGTGTGCATGCCGTCATGTTGGTTTATGGTACGGTTTGCTGATGTCATCGTTGTAAATAGAGTGGCCCATGGCTATTGATGGCATTTTGAATACAGAGATACCGTGTCGAGATTCTGAGGCCCCCTGACATATGTGAGATCGAGAAAGTTCTGTTTCAACATCAAGGAAAGGTTTATCTAAGCTTGCTATACAATGTATCCAGAGTAGATACTTAACCACTGTAGCTAGGTAAAGATTTGATAACATCCTGGTTTTTAATTCTCAGTAAAATATATTATTACAATGTTACAGAAAACTGAACTGCATTGTTTGTTGTTGTGTTTGTTTTTGCATGTCCGCTGAAAAGCTGGACGTGTTGTGAGTTCAGAGATGATCTTCTGCAGACTTTGGTTGTAGTGAGTAGTTATTTGAATTACTGTTGTCTTACTATCATCTCGAACCAGTCTGGCCATGCTCCTCTGACCTCTAGCATCAACAAGGCAATCTGCTACTCACTTGATATTTTCTCTTTTTCTGACCATTCCCAGTAAATCCTACAGATGGACCAGTCTGTCTGGCATCAACAGCCATGCCACGTTCAAAGTCACGTAAATCACCTTTCTTCCCCATTCAACAGGTCGACCACATCTACATGTTCAACTGCATTTGTGTTAACTACAGTTGAAGCTGTGTACCTAACAAAGTGGCTGGTGAGTGTTTATCCTCTTAATTTGCTGTATTCGTGTAGTGTTGTAAATATTTCTGGTAATGATCGCTCTGACTAAGTAACGTACAGCAATGAATCATCAGCACATAATGATATTTTGGTCTATGGCGTGCCAAATGTTATTCCATTAATGTGTGAGTTGGTTCTGATTGCAGCTGCCAGCAGTTTAATGGCCAGATAAATAATAATAGTGACAATGGGCTGCCCTGCCTGGTCCTCTTCCAAGAGAAAAGGGTTTTGATATAATCCCCTTTTTAAGGATAGGCTCTGGGAGTTTCGTATTATTATTATAAATTAATTAATTTATGTAAGGTCTTAAATAAAAGTTACATTGAATCCTGTTGAACACTTGGCTGCATCCACTGACATTTCTAATCTTGAATTTTTTTCATTTTTGGATCGTTACCTCATGTTCTCGGATCCATGTTTAGGTTCTCAGCTGCATTTGGGGTGTTAAATATTGAAAATATTGTAATATTGAACTTGAAGCTTAGCAAGCATTATGGTTTATGTTATTCCTTTTCTACTCTTCTTTGCGGAGCTGATGTAAAATGCCTTTTCTCAGGTGCCATGCAGAGAATTTCTAATGGTTTAATGCAGGGGTGTCAAACTGATCCAGTAAAGGGCCGAGTGGCTGCAGGTTTTTGTTCCAACCAAGAAGAAACACACCTGAATCCAATCATTCTAATCACCTGAACTGTCTTCACTTAGCTGATTAATTATCAGTATCACCTGTGCTCTTGCTATGTTTGGACATATCATGCTGTATTATGTTGTGTGAGTATAAAATGGCCAATTTTAGCATTTGTAAGCATTTTAGAATGATAATTTTTTTTATACAAAAATCAATATTTGGCCATCCTATAATAAGGTGTATTTCATTTGACATTTTTAGATATAATATAGTATGCCATTTTTTTTTTTCAGTTTTGGACACACTATAATATAGTGTTTCTTGTTTCATATTTTTGGATATACTATATATACAGCACTAAAAAAATTTTTTGGTGAACTACACTATGACCGATTTTGGACATACTATAATTAGTTTTTTTGTCATCTAGAACAGGGGTTTCAAACTGATCCAGGAAAGGGCAGAGTGGCAGAAGCACACCTGAATCCAATCATTCAATCAGCTGAACTGTCTTCACTCAGTTGATTAATTATCAGTATCACCTGTGCTCCTGCTTGGTTGGAACAGAAACCTGCAGCCACTCGGCCCTTTACTGGATCAGTTTGACACCCCTGGTAATGCTTTAAATTTGAATAAAGATTATTCTTGATCTGTCAGAATGTGGTTGTTTAGATGCAATCAGGTAGGCATTTTTGATGAGCAGTGTAGTAACATGTTGCTATGGTATCCACATGCCTAAAAATCACTTTAAGTTATTGTTGTTAGCGCCATCTCTTTGTTGAATCGATTTGTTATCCAAGCATTGAAAGGGAGATTTTAATCTTCTTTGGTTGGCTTACACATCGCCTATTTAAGAGTCAGTGTTGGGAAAAATCAGCCTTACTTTGGTATACGGCAGCCTACAATTCTTCAAGCATTATCTGGTCAAATGCCATTTCAGTTGATGTCGTCATGGCTGAATTGTATTGTGCAATAGAGGAGCATCAGCTGGTTTTGCAAAAAGAGCTATTTAAACATTCTTGCAGCTTGATTTGGTCTTAATTGCTTGATTTTTCACTGGTAATGATATGATAATGATTATCAAAATGATAATGGATGAAGCCAGACCTTTCTCCAGCACTGCTGGGGAGATGGGTCTGCGTATGTGAGACCAATAAAAAAAATGTCATGTTTATACATGAAACTCATTTCCACCTGTAATTATCATGTTTCATTTAATTCCGTGTATGTATTTTTATAGTTATTTTTAAATATTTATAAAGCCATTAGTGGGATAAGAGTGACTAGTGTGTCTTTAGTAAAGGTTTAGTTTCCTCTTCAGTTTTGCTAAATACAACAATAAAAAGACCAAATCTTTTTTTTGGTGTTGTTATGTTGTTAAGGTATTTGAAATGGAAGCATGTTGTTCTTTCAAAGCTACGAGAATTATATTTATTTGAAAAAATGAAATATAAAAGTTGACAGTGGAGGGTCAGTCCTTTTGCCTGTCCACCATGCTTGAGGCACAGACAGACAATCTGAGCAGAGAAAAGCTTTGAGAGGCTGTGGCACCAGAGAACAAACACAGCTAACAGCCCCCCCCTCACACACACACACACACACACACACAAACGCCCTCCCCCTCCCAAAGAGCACCCAACCTGCTCAAACACACTCCGTATCCATCCATCCTCCCCATTTACTGGCTGAGTAAATCTCTTCTAATCTGATGAGCAAAACAGATTGGAGTCCATTTTATGTCATGATGCCACCCATCAGACTAAGAAGTGAGCATCTCTTTAAACAACAGACTTCTTCGCTGCCTCTCCTACTGGGAGAACATCACAGCGTAGTTACTCCTCAGTTTAGCTGCTGTGAGTAATTATCCGACCTGTCAAGCGTATTACTGTTTGGTCGTTACAGTGATGAAATATTGATTCAGAGAGATCTGACCAATATAGGCAATGTCTAGACATGTAAACACAACATTGAGCATTGACTGAGGTCATTGTTCGCACTACGATGCAGTATTGAATGTTCTTTTTGATCCAGGGAAGAAATGCTGTTTGGAAACACTGTGAAAACATCAACACAGAGACACATTAGGACAACTCTGAAAAGTCAAATGATTTTCTATTTTTATGTTGTGTTTTATTAATAGAATAGAATGACATTCTAGGAAATGTGTTTTTAGCATAAAAGCTGATTTGTTGTGGATTTGAATTATTTCGGTTGCAGTTGCTGAGGTACTAAACTAGAAAGTAACCTTGTGTGCTTTGTCTTAGTTGCGTCTTCACTCAACTTCATCCCCTCCTTACTCTCGCCCATGAGTTGTCCCTCCCTCTTCTTCATTTATTCTGTGTCTTTCAGTGGTAATTATTCAGCAAATGGAATCTTGACATAATGGCCTCTGATTGACAAGCAGGACCACAGAGTCACTCACTCCACCACCTCAGGTCCTTCAGCTTATCTTTGAGGCAAGTTTGAGGCACGCGTGCATCTTCCTCAAAGTGCTTATTGGTACGTGTTGTTTAAGTGTACAGGCTCCTCCCTGCATCAAGGCTCCTTCCTCTTATACAGGTATTCACACAGGTATTCCACATCCATCCTGCGCTCCCAAACCTGATGCATAACAGTCTTTCTGCTGTAACAGTTATACTCCACAACAGTTCAAATGGCACTGAGCTACAACAGACAGAAAAGCCTAAAGAGGATTTTAATTCTCCTATTATCTCCCTCAGGTATAGGTGTGCATGTGTGTGTGTGTGTGTGTGTGTTGTTCCATCCATCTCATCTCCCACCCTACTGGTTCAATCAGGCTTATATTTCATATATCATTTTGGATTATTCAGCGTGTGCACATTGCAGAACCTCATACTTTTCATTTCATTTGCAGAACTGTGTCTGGATGACGCCCAATAACATTACAGTACTGAGTTAATATGTTAGTATGTACCCAAAATGAACTGATTTTGCTGTGACTGAATTGCAATAAACATATCAAAAGGAAAAGGGAAAAGTCTGAATATATGCTTTCTCAGGTATGTCTGCAAGATAATAAGCTAACAACTGTTTTCTGAGCATAGTTTGGATCGATCAGATTTATGCTATGCAGGAAACTCTTGCCTGGCTGAGATGTGCGCTCTCCTGAAAGTACTTCTCTGCAGGTAGATCAGCCTGTTGAAAATGTCTCGCTCGAGTGCAAAAGTTTTACACAAAAATTCTCAAATTTGTACTGCAGGATTGCATCCCTTATTTTAAGGCATTATAAATGACAGAAAGAAAAAGTTGTCTTAGTGTCTGAATTTAAATCTGCCTTTAGATTAGATTAGGTTCTTTATTGTAATTGTACAAAAACAAACAATGAAATCCAAGTGCACTCAAGGACTCAAAAATTAAAATAGATAATAAAAAAATGCTTTCATTCCACTCATTCATACTCACATTCTACACATCAAAACATGTACAAAACATGTATCATGCATTCGTACTCTCTTTGCCAAAGTATGCAGTTAAACTGGATAAAAAGTGCTGATAGATATTATTGCACATTAAAGTTGTGATGTATGTCAGGGGTTTGCTTTCAATTCAGAATTAATTATGTCGATAATGATCTTGTGGTCCATGTTTTGATGGACCTGTCGTGTTTCTGGAGGGCAACAGTTCAAACTGGAGATGGTGGAATTAATCTTTTAGGATGTTATGTGTCTTCTGCAGGCAACGGGAGGTGAAGATGTTGTGCAGAGCAGGATGTTGTTGGTTTATAATGCAGTCTTTATGATTCCCTGCAGGGAATTTTTGTCTGCTGCAGAGCTGCAACCGCACCACACCAGGATGCTGTGTGAGAGGACACTCTCAATGCAGCAGCAGTAGAGCAACAGTTGCCCTCTCCACCCGTTAATGTGCAGTCAAATGGACATCCTGCGTCTTCCTGAAATCAATCTTGAGTTTGTTTTCTTGATGTTAAGAGTAAGATTATTTTCTGTGCACCCTTCTGTCAGCCTCTGCACCTTCTCTCTGTAGGCAGACTCGTTACCTTTGGTTCTCAGCCCGAGAACGTTGTGTTGCTATGAGATGGAACACAGTCGTGGAACGGTCTCAGCATGCATTCTTGTGGTGCACCTTGCTGTATGCCCATGTAGAACAGTCTGCTGTGTAAGATGGGGTTAAATGCAGAGCTGTAGTCCACAAACAGTAGCCTTGCTTATTTCCCTTGTTGTTCCAGGTGGCACAGTACAGTGTGGAGGGCGTGGAGTCCAGGGTGGGTGGCATAGGGGCCTTGGCGTGTTGCAGAAGCAGGCACTTCATGATTACAGGAGGTGTCAGTGCTGTGGACCTGTAATCACTGAGGGTTGTTTTGGCATTCTGCTTTGGGATTAGCACTACTGTGGATGTTTTTAGGCTGTGCATTGTAACAGAGAAAGGTTAAAGATATTAGTAAATACATCACCTAACTCCTATAGGCACAGTCTCTGAGGACCAGTCCTGGGATACTATCTGAACCAGCTGCTTTCAGCGTGTTGATTGGGGCATATCATATCAGCTGACTGGATGACGAGCATTTAAGTTTCACTCTTGGCTTTCATCTTATCGTAATAGGTGTAGATTGCTCCTCTTTACCTTTCTCAGACCTTCATCATGGCCAGTCTCAGTATTGAACAGCTATCAAATTATGTAGACGGAAAAAAACTCTACTTTTATTTAAATGGCTACCAGCTGGTCGCCATGCCAACTACACTTAATAAGAAGAATCTATTAAACTGATTGATCTCATTCCTACTGATAGACCTGCAGCATTTAGCTGCTCAAGTCTTGTCAGGACATCAGTAATAACAGTGCAGTAGCTTGTATTAAGAATACCAGAATTAAAACTATTCAAGGCCGTATGATCGCCAAAAAGAACTGCAAATGTTTTACAGAGGAAAAAATTCTGTTGATCTATAGAACTCACACATACTTAGTATGTGTTGCCTTCTCCATCCCAGACCATGAATTAGCCTTTCAACAGTTTTCTAAAATGAAAATAAATATTCTGTTCAGTATGCTACATGTAAGACCCACAGAGGGAAAACACATGCAAATCCTTGGTTGTCTCATAAAGGGCCCAAGGCCTTAACACTGCAGAGGTAAAGCTTGGTCAGTAGCTACATCTACTGGCACTCACACAAGTTGGCAATTATGCATTTCCATAACAAAGAACCCAAGTTATGTACCTGTGTTCTCCAACAACATCATTCAGGTTTTAGACCACAACATGGAGCAATAGAGCATGAGACTTTTATTGATAACTGTTGTGTTGCCCTTTAGCCATGTTGGGCCTTTAACACTCTCTACATGCATTTCTGCATTCTAACCCCATCCTCAGATTTCCCAAACAACCCAAGGACATGCATCCCTCCATCCAAGCATCCTTTTCTCTTGCTTAAAACTTTACCATATGCCTTCAGCCACCTCAGCTCCTCACAAACGGCTACTACGACAGCAAACCATGGCTGCAACATCGGTCATATCCCTTGTTTCCTACTGTGTCAGCCACAGAAGTACCATGAAATCTGTTTCTTAGTAAGTCAATAGAAATACGATCCTGTTTAATTCTAGCTCCAAGTCTTGTCCAATACCGCATGATCATTAGTAAATTATGGCCCCAGTCAGAGTAAAATAGACAATAATGCAGAGCACGCATTAGCTACATTATGATCAACAGGTCACACACTACATGTGTGTAAGCAGACTGTATCTGCCAGCAAAACTACTATGATCATTATTAGCCACTGGCTTCATTCCATCCTTTACACACACATCATATGTCACATGTCGGCAGAATAACTCTTATATCTTTTTAAGTTTCCCCCAAGTCACACTTATGTGTACTTCTATCAAGCTTAGGAACAAAGGCTGTTCTTGTTCACTCAAACAACCATGTTAGATTCACTATGATTGCCACAGCAGTGAAGTCAAGTGCTCACCAAGATTTTAACAATAGCTGGCTTTTTGACATGAAAGAATGATCACTATGATCAACTATTTTCTCAGCTGCTTATTTCCATTAGAACAAATAAATATTTTTTTACCATGTGTTTTCTACAGTGAAGTGTGATATGGAAGCAGTGACTAAGCACTGAGACCTGATATTTGGTAAATGATGTCTGGAATATCCTGAAAGTATCATTTCCCTAAGAAAAACTGTTGATGTGGGTAAAGTTGCCTTTGTCATTCTTATAGATATGCATGACACACTTGAGGAGTTCCACAGTGAGGAAAATTTCCCACCAGTTAATAAATGTGATAATCTTCAACTTAGATCTATGGTTGCGCCTGTTTTTTTTTTGTTTTTGTTTTTTTTTTACAAATATGTAGGATATTACTGCAGCCATCTCTGTAATCAGGAGTTGCAATATTAGCTGTATTAGCCGTGTGTTTATTTTGTGCTTATCCTCGAGCTTGCTCTGTGCTGCAACTCAGCCGCTGCTGTATAGAGTAGAAACTCTGTTAAAACTTGTAGTACCCCTGCCTGAAGCATTGAAAACACTCAATAACAACAGTTTAATTGCCATTGCTACCCAAAATTAACAGTACGAATGATTCCCCCATTAGCAGAAGAGCATGGTTTTTGAGCACTACAAAAACAAGTCTTGTGATTATTTCCTGATCTGCCACCTTTAAGGCTAAGGTTTGGTTAGCTTAGTTTTGCGCGCCTAATGACCCACATCAACCGGCCTTGTGGTTTTGTGATGTAAAAGCAACATTACAGTGCATCATTCTTTTACCTATTCAAGCACCCTCTCAACAACATTATTATCATAACTATGTCAATCAAAACAGATATGCAGATGACAACTGTATATTTCTCTGTTTCTAGAGATGACCCTAGTTGGGTGCTCATTTTGGCTTTTTTTTCGCTGACATAATTATTTGTATGAGGACTTCATTTTGTAGAATTAAATAAAAAAAGATAGAGTTTAGGATTGAAAGTTCCCCTGGGAATGCAAAAAATGTGCTGCCCACTGCTTCTAAGCATGGTGAGTTCACTGGTGTGTAAAATAATTGGTTAAATGCAGAGTTTGCATTTCCCTGTTGTGGGATTAATAATGAGTCTTAATCGTAATCTTTAATTTTTTAAATATTCGGACATGCCTGATTGCACCAGCGCCTGGTAGATGCTCTGCAAATGAGATAGTGATTATTCTTAATTTGTGGTCAACACCTTTGTTAATGTATTCTTTTAAAAATGTGTATTTTTGGTCAAAGGGGTTATCCTATAGTATTGTTGTATACAATATGTGGTTGTGCAGTAGATTTATTTCTGTACCTGTTGGACAGAAGTAGAGACTCAGCTCCTCAACTCCTACACAACCTTGGAGTTCTGCGTTTACCCTTTCTAAAGTGGAAAAGCATTAAAATTGACCTTTTCTTACCACGCAACCTTTGAAGGCAGTTTCGCAGTATACGTCATTCATTGATACATTTCCATAATGTCTTATTACTGTTCATGATCATGGGGAACGGGGACCTATCCAAGCATCACATCATCAGTTTATTGCAGGATTTGAGAAGTACTATAAATAATAGATCTGACCAGGGCTGAGATTTCATCCAAGAAGGTTCAGTGGAGTCACCTGGGCAGAGAGAGCTGGTTGCAGGGAACCAAAATAATAGCCAGGCGATGAGTCAATCACACGTACGCCCCCAGGTAGGAAAGGTTGCACTCACCAAGGGAAGTTTAGGTCCCATTTTTCCCATCTAATGCAACATGTAGGAAGAGGTTAAGGGCTTGCTATCCTTAACTTTTATTACTATTTATTTACGAGCCAGGCTTAGCATATCAGAGTTACCTCTGCACTTATTTTTATCTTTGTAGAAGAAGAGCTCATGTGTGGAATTTGATTAACAACTTAATATAGAGGCAGAGTTAGATCCAATCACAATGCAAACCTGGCTGATCCATTGACATCCTCATTGTGACGTGTTCTACATGTATTTGCATCTGCATGTAAATGCATTTTTGTGGATCCATGTGAATTAGGGCTCAACAGCTAATCAAAATTCTATCAAAGTTATAATATGAACCAGTGCAACATCCAAATTATAGTGGGCAGGTATTATACTTAAATATAATAATCAGCCGACAAATCATCTTCTACACACAAAAATCGTAATTTTTTGTACAGAACCTGGCAAAAAAATATGACACTGCCTAATGGTTTGTTACACGGAGCCATCTGATTGGAGAAACTATCTGTATATCCATCACACACCACCTGTGCTCATGTAACACCACCATTTTAATGCACAGTAACTTCTCTTTATCATCTGCAGGTATCTCCTCACAGGACACTGACCAGCCGAACTGCTGGTGGCAAAGACACGAGCGACAACTTGTAGCCTGACGAGATGGATTTGCGTGAGATATTGCAAGAATCCATCAAACGGTAACGAAAAAACAAACCACCATGATCAGTTTAGTATTTTTTTTTTCAGTGATAATCAGAATTAAGATCAAAAATAATATTTCTCTCCAATATCGTGAATCGTATCACAGTTGCAATATCAGTCAAAAATAATCACAATCAGGCTTTTTGTATAAGATAGGGTCCCAGAAAGGTGATAGTGATAGCTACAAAGGCTGTCTTTAGACTGACTTCCCTCTTATTTATTTGAATGAAGCCATTCGAAGCAGTGGGTTGAAACAGGCTCAGCTTTTGCCGTAACACAACATGATGTCATGACATGGTCAATCAGTGTCCTGCAATCACACATTCCTGGATACTAGTTTACTTTGTAACTTGAACACTGTATTTACTCTACCACACCGTAGGTGTGATGTGTAGATATTGTAGGTATAGAAGGAATAGATAGAAAAAAAAAACCAATAGTGACGTTGTTGTGTGGCAATATAGATAGAAAGGTACATAGAGTGCAGTGAAGGGTGATCACCTAAATAACCGTTTTGATCTATATAATCCTCCTAAACTGGCAACAGTAAAGTCTGAGATTGTGAAACAAAATATGACATTAGACTTAGGTGGGTCACAGAATTGTTGTGGATATCTGTTGTTTGGGCTTTGCTCCTTATATGTGATGAAATTTGCCTGCAGTCATGGCCTGGGGCTATGGCTGCCCTAGAGACAAAGGAAGACGGGCTGCCACCATCATGTTTAACCACCCCTGACACATCATCGCCCTTATTGTGCCTCTCAATCTGAACACACACACACACACACACACACACACACACACACAGCAGCAGCAGCAGTCCAGGGCAGCAGTGCTGGAGCACCATCTGTCAGCCTGGTGTCAAGTGGCCCTTGTCTCCAGTGATTATGAGAGCTCCTGCTGCCTCAGGTGGTCCATGGACCAGCTCACCCATCTAGAGGGGCCAGGCCGGGCCATATGGTCTGTGTGGTGCACAGGGGGGCACCCAGGGGAGGCAGCTCCCCTCTCCTGCCACTGGACAGGACAGACAGCAGCCACAGCCTGTGACTGTGACTGTCTGCTGAAATGTCCCAGTCAGGGCTGAAGTGACGCTGAAGGACTTGACAGACATCATTCAGAGTTTCTGAGAGAAGAAGAAGAAGAGGACTGTGAGGGAGGAGCACAAAGTGAGAGGTCACTCAGGTCAAAGCCAGCCTGCTATTGCTGTTATTTTAAGATATGACTAGACTATGAATTCATGCTGTTCAAGAAAATAATATTTTTTTGTTCATGTGTCCTTTTTGAAAGGGACAAGTCTGCAAGTATAAATATGATATATGGTGTATATGTAAATATATATGTTACATACTGAAATATGTAGACATTTTGACACATGTGCTAAAGTTCTGATGACAGATGTTGCTTTAGTAGTATAGTCCTATACAAAGTTACAATTAATCATATTACCCCAATATGCCCCCCAGTCAGCAGTCAGCATAGGTGGAGATTCAGCTTTAGTCTGGAGAGTGCTGACCTTTTGAGGGAATGAACTCTGTACTGTATTAGCTGTGTTGCATAATCCAACAGGCGCCCTGTATGGAGGAAAAACATTAGGATTCGAAGGCCCTGTTACTGACAGAGGCCCCTTTTATTAAATAGAAAATTACAAAACGATCATCATTCTACAATAAATAGAGTTGTAAATAAGATAATCTATAAATATGAAGGATCGAAACATTTACATAAGCGCTTGGGTACTGCTGCAAAAATCAGGCATTCACTGTACTCTCCATTAGAGTGACTTCTGAGGGAGGACTGTCTCAGAGTGTTTCTTTTAGCTGATATTAAATCAATCACATTTAGCAAGCTGTCCCTGCCAGATGCCAGACTCAAGTACAGATGCAGCTTCATACTCAGCAGCCCTGACTCCCCATCCCCATCACCAAACCAGTAACCCAGCCCAACTCCCACCTGAAGAAGAGGTGAGAGAGATTGTGTTGACTTACGTTTCAGTTGGTAGTAACTGAGATGTCATGAGACTGAGATGTTATTACAAATGATATATTATCAGATATGTTATATCCTTCTGTAGATTCTAATGTTCATTTATGTCAGTGTATATCTATGTTTTATTTATTTAAAGTTATTCATTTATGTTAGTGGAATTTCACCGCTAAAATTACATTTCAACTGTAAAAGAAGCATGTTTCTTATAGAGGCTATCAGTCTGGCATGATCACAGTGTGCAGAACTATCCCAGCTCACTGTCAGTATATATCATACAGTAAGTATTGGACTAGTGGTAGGGGTAGAGTTATTCCAAGCTTTGAAAGGGTTTTGGAGGTGTGCTACAGCAATTGTGCAAGTTTGGTGTCTGTCGTGGTGGAGCCCAATGAGATATCTTTTCATGGGGCCCAAAATTGCTGACGCCGCCCTGCTATTCAGTTTTAGATAGCCCTGCTCTGCTGGAGTATAAACTGCTCCATAGAAGAGTTGTAGCATGACCTGCAGTCAAACACCAAGCTTCCAGCAACAACTATGAACACATTTAAATTTGTCATTATCTGGTCTGGTCAGGTGCTAAATTTAAGTAACAACATAACATAGAATATACAAAAAATATATTAATTATTCTGAGAGATCTGTCTATATGGCCAGCTCAGTCTTCTCAGGATTCATGTTCATATTATTATCATACTACATCCAATTCTGCAATGAATGATTTACGTCCAGTGGATGGTGGATGTCACACATCTGACCTTTATACATCACAGATCACAATTCATGTTTGCTGTGTTTAAACTCAAACCAAACTCATTATTTTATTGTCATTATTCTCTCATATATATATACACACACACATATATATGGGTGTGTGGTGTGTGTGTATATGTGCGTGTATGAGAGAGTGAGAAAGAGATAGATTGCGTGATTGGCCTTCTCTCACAAATTATTACATATAAACCCCAAATATGTAACTTACTGTAGCGACCTTAATGTTAATGTTAGAAAAGATTCAAAAACTTGACAGTATTATGTGAAATGCAGTCCGAAAGCTGTGGGGGAAAAAAAAACATCTGTCACAGTTTCTTCCTCCTGTGTTTGAACTTGTGACAACAGTGTTGTTGATGAGGGAAATGAGGTTTCACTGGGTGACAAATTACAAGGCTTGTCAGTGTGGTGGCTTTCAGAGGCATCAGCTGTGATTTTCCTCTAAGCACAGTCTTTCACTACATCCCAAACTGTAATCAGAGCAGGCTTTCCATTGAAGTCAGTGGACTGCTTGGCTGAAAACACACTCACACACACACAGAGAGAGAGAGAGAGAGAGAGAGGGGTAAAATATTATTGATACCACATTACATAGACAATAGGCATTATTTATACAACACTTTAACTATATTATTATCCCAGTGTGTTACATAAAGTACATGAAATATGTCAACAACATGGACACACCAATGTTCCACTCATATATTATAGATGTTTATGTGAGTCACAAAACAAACAAACAATATTTGGTTAAAATCAGTGTTTTCCAAATGTGTGTTTCCAAATAACTGCTGTTTTACAATTATGTAAAACCCTACCCTTTTCTTGGGTAGTTTTCAGTTTATTTAAACACTGCCCCTGTTGTCTGTCTTTCTCATGTGATCACTGCACCAAGCTTTGCACAAAAATATTTTGTATTTTAATAATTGTATGTTGTTCTCCATATAGTGGCCTGTGGATCATATCATATTCTTTCATTTGACACATGAAGACAGGAGAGAGGACTCAAACCAGATCAGGCAAAAGGTGCTGAGCTTGACCCTTTGTAGGGTTAATGGGAAATAGACAAATACTGTTTGTACGGAACCTTTTTACAAGGATCTTTACTTCTACGACTAATTGTCAAATTTAAAAGTGACTTACACAAAATACAAAGAGGCAATACAAATACTAAACAACATAAAAAAAGTAAAATACAAAATTTAACAACACAATCAACAGAACATAAACACAAGAATACAAATTAGGGGGTGTCCTGTGTAGGGCACTTTTTAACAACATAAATTATACACTACCACTAATACTACTACGAATACATTTATAGACAACAATCCAAAAATAATAAAATTCCAATGCAGTACAGCAAATTTAAAACACTATGAAAGCAGGAATAATTTAGGGGAAAATTCAGGTTAATGCACAGCTTTGGTAACACCTTATAGTCTTTAGTGTATTGTTTTGACCAGGGAAAGCCCTGTCACTCCTTCCTCCCAGCTCATCTCCTCAGGACTTGAAAAGGCAGAAACACATTGAGGAACTAGGATGAGACATACCTTCCTTATTCCCTCTCTGATCCTTGACAGTGTTTTTTTTTACTCATCTACTCCACTGTACTTCACCATTCTCTACTCTGCTTAACACTACATGCATCCATTGTAGACGCTCTAATGCTCCAATGGACGCTATTTTGTGTTTTTGTTTTATACTGGGATCCTACATAATGAATTCCATTGTTAAAATCGCAACTTTCTATTCTATTCTATTCTATACATTTTTTCACACATGAAAAAATGTTGACTTGTAGCAGAACATGTATACAATATACCACGTGTGTATGGTCGATCCTGTCTTAGAGGGCACACTACTTCCTGGATTGACACTAGGAGTCCCCCAGAATGGTCCTACAAACATGAAGTCATTCTTCGTAATACTTTTTTTTTTATTTTTTTTTTTTTACATAAAGTATGAGAGGTGATTGTGCTCATTGTGCATAATGAACCATTTAAGAATATTATATATTATATTCCTGGATTATACATCAACGTGACAGCATCACTTTAACGGTGCAGTTGGTAAAGGTGGGGCTCATTTCAACTGATTGCTGGGCAACTTACAGTAATCTCTAAAAAAAATACATCATGATTTATTGGAATACTTTATATTAATGGTCTGAATCCTCAAAATATCTAGAAACTAATTGTAATAATTTGTCAATCTCTAATGACACATAGCCTAACATGTCTGAAAGCAGAGAAAGAGACAGTGTGATTGCTGGAAGAGGCCAAGCGTTTCCTCAGTATCAGTCGGCCTGTATTTTTCAGGCGGCTCCAATGTTGTTCTATTTCCCCTTAAAAACAATCTTTTGGAAAACACTGCTCGATGTCCTCTGTCTGATGATGAGGAGTGTTTACGGTGTAGGTAACTAACACAAGAGGGCGTGTTGGTGTGTGTCAGTGCTCCTGCGGGTCCTGGCCTGTCACCGCTCTGATTTACGCTGCTCTCTGCTCAAACCACGCATGACCATGTCTATGGAGTGAGATTTTTCGTTAGCTTTAACCAAAGTCACCTCTCAAAAATGCGTTGTCACAAGCTCACAACAAGGTTGTTTTCTGAGTTCCTGAGAAGTGAACATTTTGAAATACAAGATTTCCACCTGGCAGACTCCTGTCTATGTCCAGGAGTGCTTATGGCCTTCTGTATATCATCTTC
>CAFUXE010000074.1:366248-380424 GCA_903364295.1 Serranus cabrilla | reverse complement strand
CGATCCTCCAGTTGCAAGCCCGATTCCTAACCTCAGGGCCACTTTGGAGAATGTGGGCATCGATTCCTGCTGCCTCTCGCATGCTAAGCGCTCTACCATTTGTGTTAATTTCCCTTCATCCATATTTAGACAGCGGCCCTTCTGTGTGGAGTTTGCACGTTCTCCCCGTGCGTGCGTGGGTTCTCTCCGGGTGCTCCGGCTTCCTCCCACAGTCCAAAAACATGCAGCTTGACTTTCACCTTGGAGACCAATGTTTGTGTCCACTGCAGGGTGACCGCTCCAGAGAGCCTGGTCCTTCCTCATCCTCCATCCAAATCAAGTGTTACAGTACTGTGAGCTTGTTGCTCAGTGTGAATAGAACCGTTGATAGGCCAATAAGAAGCCAGCAAGCACTTTGTCAAGAATCAACCGGATTACCTGCCTCGTTACTTCACCCCCATGCCCTTACTGAAATAAAGCTTTCTCTTTCTATACATTTGCTCTGTCCCGCCTCAACTTCATGCTCATGCTTCATCCACCCAGAAAATATGTTGAGCTTAGGCATAGGGTAGGTAAACGTTATTTGCTATGTTACCTGCAATTAGCAGGTGCAGTGAAATTCAATATTAAGGTTGTATTGTTTCCTTTGCTGTAATTTGGTGGAAGTTGTGCGGCAGACACTCGCCCACACAGCCTGCATGAGTTGCGTGTGACAGCTGCCTCATCAAACCCAACCGATACCCAACCCTTATTATGATCCCTGGATCCCCTCCTTTGCTTTAGTCATAATTACTTATGTATTAGATGTTGCCACTAAACAATAATACATTTTCAGGGAGGACGATCTGCATTGGTCAGTGTCATCAAGAATGACTGAGGTGGACTGGTTATTTTCTGCAGGTTTTAATTGATGTCCATGCTCGTGGAAAGCAGCACAGAGAACCGTGCAACTTGTTTGCGTATCCTGTGCACGTCAGTCTTTGGTGGAGCAGATGGACAATCCCACCTAACCAAGTAAACAAACGTGTGCTGGGACTGTACTTCAGCAAACAATAGGTAAATTGTGAATGCAGAATCAGACCATCTGTTTGTCAGACGTGTTGTTTCCAGTGTTTCATACACATCTCTGATAAAAGTTTGCATCTGCAAATTCTGAAATCACAGATTTTCATTGACATTTTTTTCCCCCAACATATGCGCAGTTTTGCGGTCACCATTTACAAAGTTTCAAACCTGAAAAAACAAACTAAATACACCACAGAGTTCAGAGTGAAACAATGTAAAAAAGAGTGCCACAGTTGTGATAAAGGGAACATTTAAATACAAATTATATTTGCATAGATTAGAGCTTTTTTTTGTCAGAACATTATGCAAGTCTTCCAAACTCACTTGCAATCTTGCAGAACCTTTTGTTTTTAGAATAGAAAATAATGTGTTGACATGACATCATATTTATCACATATCTGACAAGTAGAAAAAAAGATTCAAGAAAAAAAAAAATCTGCTCTGTGAAACTGCTTTCATACTTTAATTACTTAGCAGTTTTTAAACTACATAAGCAAGTTACGTTCTAAGATCAGTGGTTCCACTTTCCGTTATGTTGAAATGGTGCACAATATAGTTTATTCCAGCCAGTTCTTGCTTCAATATGGTGTGAGTAATCTGACAGAACTTTTGTGAAGTCAGGAAATCATCTGTCTATAGTTGCTACAGTTGCTACACTATTATATTACTTTCACAAGTTTGTTAAGTTTCTGTTTACCACAGACTGTTTAGGGGCAGCAGTATGCAGATATATTCAAATACAGTGGGTGGAAATTTTATTGCATGAGAAAAACCATGTCTGCCATGACCACACTAAAAAAGCACAACTTTTGCATGTTCTTTCTCCCCTTTCCGTCAAAGTATCACGGCATCATTTTATATGATATCAGTATCTTTTCCCATATTTGAGGTCACCACAGCATCTGAAGGGGAAAAAACTGCAAAAAATCTGTCTCGCCAGCAGAACACCAATTTAGAATTAATATTATGTGTAGAGCAGCAATACAATGCAGTAAGGCAAAACAATCTATCAGTTACATAATGAAGGTAACTGTCTTAGTTAAACTGTGGAACCATACATATTTATCATGAACTGTCTGGGCCTAGACTTGTTTTTAGAGACGGACTCAGCTGATTGTTGTTACATATGAGCTTACTGTTTAAAAAAAGCATTGTGTGCATTACTGGTAACTCGTACTGTCTACGTGAAGAAAAATATGGACCTCAGTAAATATGTGTCCCTGAGAACTGTGAGAAAATTGTGATTATTCTCATTTTGACCAGAATCATGTAGCCCATCTGTGTGCTCGTGTGGGTGTCCATACAGTGTAGACTGTGACCATACTGTGCATATAGTTCAGAAGACAAGCTGTTGTATGAGTAACACTGTGACAGTGATGCTGCTTATCTGGGGGCGGACCTGCTCCCTCACTGCAGCGCTATACTCTCCCTTTCTCTGTCTCCTCTTAATCTGCAGCTCTTTACAGCCAGAGCCCTTATCCCTGTATAATCCATGGAATAAAGTTGTTTAGCTCGCAGCCTTCCTCCATCCCTCTTTTTAATCAAGCTAATGGAGCCAGCATATATTGTATTGATCCCTCTTGCCGCGGTTTTCACAATGAATCGACGACCGTTCCAAGCAGAGCAGCCATCCCACATTGCTTTTTTTTCCTCCTTTCTTTCCCCTCCATCCGCCTGTCCATCTTGTGATGTTTGAATAAGCACAAAGAGAGAAAAAGCAAACATCTATCACAGCTGCATTTTTGCTGCTCAACTTCACAAATCTCATACCTTGCTTGACTGATGTGTAACCTCTTAGTGGCTGAGCTCTTGACCTGTGAAGAGAAGGCTTATATCTTCCCCCTGCTAATCTGGAGAGTCAGCTGCTAGCTGAAGCGAGGGCGGCAGGCCAATTCAAAACTCCTGTAACAAATCAGATGGCACCCAGCCAAGTGTCATAAGAAACAGACAGGTAATGACAATTCACTTACCCCCTGTGTAAGAATCAATTCTCCCACAATGCACCTGTCACAGAGCCCTCGGTAAGCTGAAGCCATTTCTTCCTACTGTCTGACACAGTAATTGCATGTTAAATTTTTTTTTTTTTGCAAGCTGCATATGGGGAAATTGTGATGAATCACACAGCCAAACTTTTTTCCTTCTACACGATATAAGGTCTCCACAAGGTAAAAAAATAAACATTTTCAGTCACATTTAATTGATGCCATGAATGGTTAAAGGCTGTGCTCTGCATTCTACTAAATGGATTGAAATCAAACCAAATCTACACTAGCTGCTCTGTGCTCAGAAGCAGCTCCAACTAGCACTGGATATGTTTTTATACCAGAATGTACCTGAGATTGTTGGCTGCCTTTGATGGGATTATATCTATATTTTATTTGACATGCTGCATCAGTGCTTTATCTTACAAGTGAGGCAAGTTTGTGCCATATGGCTCCTGTAGCCAGGTGTGCTTTAGAACAGTGATTCTCAACTGGTGGGTCGGGACCCAAGAGTGGGTCGCGGACCCCTTTTCAGTGGGTCGTGGGGATTTGCCTGGGCAAAAAAATCCTGTAGTTTTATTTGCTTGTTTTCAAATGCTGATTGAGCACGGTGGAAATTTGAGTCTTTTTGAAACGACTTCTTGATAGTTGGACTTACAGTTTTAGTTTTATTACATGTTTGTGCATGCAGCTGTTGAGTCTGTGAAAAAAGGCTGAAGTTACTACATTTTTATGCGTGTTGTATTACCTTGTGTCCCTAAGATGCACTTTTTGTGTTTTAATGCAGCTAGTGGAGTGTTAAAGGGAATATTTCCCTTTATCATTAAACTGTGATATTGTAAACTATCTCAAACTGCTCCATCTCTTGATTAAATGCATTTGAGAAGTTGAAATTTTCCTCGATTTGGGTCGCGGCTTGTCGTTACGGGGTGATGGAGGGTCCCAGAAACAGACCAGTTGAGAAGCTCTGCTTTAGAACACAAACTGTAGCAATTTGTGTAGAAGAAGTAGCAGCTAGATGGAGAATGAACTCAATTTTCGGTTTGTCCCAGGTAGTACATTCACCATTGTGCTGGTATAGTTTTGCCTGGTATGTTGCTCGTGTAATTAGCGACTCTGTTGTTCCTCTAATCCCACTAATTCTTAGTATGTTTTCATTTGGTTTGGTTTTCATGCCCTCCACTAACTGTCCTGTAACTTCAGATCCTTACTACCTGGATGAACTGTTTGCCTATTTTGACTCCTGCCTGTTTTTGGACCTTTGATTACCTGCCTGCCAGATTTGATTGCCTGATATTCCAGTATAAATATAGCATTTTTTTTTTTTTTAAATCTTTGTTTGAACTTACTGCCTTGTTACTTGCCTTGCTTTTAGACACAAGCCCAACACATGGTATTCTCGTATTGCTTCCCAGACACATGTGACCTATAAGCATCAAGTGACATGCAGTGATGCATTTTGATCCACTTGGAATTTAAGATAAAGCATGCCAATTCAGTTCAAATTTAGTATGTATTCTCAAACACATTTTTAATTACATTTGCAGAAAACCAGACCAATCCAGTTGAGACACAGACACTTTGTCTGACTTTCAAGATGAATGGAGGTGTCACAGATCCAAACAGTTTATTTTAACTGAAGCCCAGATACACCATCCTGCTGCTTGAAATACCAACTAAAACTCAATGAGTATAAATCCCCAACAAATGCATTAGTTCCTCTTGTCTGACTGATGTTTGTTAAAAAATTCAGTGACCGGCTGTAAAGTCAGAGCAGGAGAGTCAGGATGTTCTGAGAGAAGGACAAACATGTTGTTGTTTTGTATTTTTTGTGGGATATTTAAATGACTAAAAATATAGAATAATACCTCTTTGCACTATTAAAGGATGCAAGTCACAGCTTGCCCCAGACCTCCTTTTCCCTTGGGAGTTTGCTGTTCTTTAATGGCGAAGCACCTGATTCAGATGTGCAGAGAACCCTGCTTCAAATAAATATAACTAGCCTCATTCTTAAGGATGAACCTTCAAATTGATTAGAAAATGACCATGTGTGATATCATGTTATAGCGTGTTGCATTCACAAACCTAGAAATCAAGAGGTCACTGTGACAGATTTAAAAAATGTAATGTTGGACAAGAATGTTCCCTTTTCAGCATTAATTCAGAAGCCGTTTTGAGAATTTTACCATTATTCTAATGGTGTCAAATGTCAGCCATATTTCTCTCCCAGTCTCTTTATCACCTGCCCATATTGCTATGTCCACTCTGCTTTGCAGGCAGACTGCAGCATACTTTCTTGGACTTAAGGTAATGTTGGAAATGATATATCTAAGTCACTCTCTCTGAGTTACTTTCCTTAAAGACTGATAATGATTCTTGGCCTCTATTATCATTAAAGAGAGATCAAAGAGCAAAATTAGTCCCATTTTTCCCTTTAAAGTGACATAAGTGTTGACCTGGGGGAATCTCTGCCAGGCCTGCCAGAAATCATCAGGGAAGTAATGTTCAATTATGCACACCATTTGTTGTATTCCACTGGGCCAAATTAGAGCGGGAGGTTAAGGCGTGACAGAGGGTATCCCCATCACTTTGGTATCACTGTCCTAAAAGGCATTGACCTCTCACTTAGCTTAGTGCAAAGAAACACATTCAGCGTCATAACTCATCTCAGCAGGAAATATTTCACTCGTATTAGCTCCTTCAACTTCCAATAGCCCCTTCCAAAGATCGACACTTTACCATAATATGAATACACATATCTCTAAAACTAAAGCAAAAGCCTCTCTGAATTAACATTATTGACTGAGGTGCAATAAAGTGCTTGTGTAATGGTTAATGGAAGGTTAATGTTAAAGGCTCAAGATAAGGTGTGGGGGGCTTAAAACACATTTATTGATTCTATAGCTCAGCGGGTGATTTCAGACATGATTGGATAAACGCTTTCCAACGCATTTTTACCAGTATATTACCTTTTGGATACTGAGGGCAATTTGTGGGCATTTGTCAGCAGATCAGTGTGTCATTTCACACTGTCTTATAGCAGATGATATAACTTTACATGGACTTGTTTGTAACTAATGATTTTTATGTACTGATTATTTTGAGAAAACAACAAATCAGAAATGGAAATAGACTAAATTAAATGTACTTGAGGATGCTGAAACGTTAAAGTTAAAGAATTTCTAACACAAATTTGTCAAATTTAATTCTATTGTTGATTTATCTATTATTAGAAAAGGTGTTACATTTGATTTTTCTCCACTTAAAGCTTTGCCATGTGTCTTTATTTGTAAAGATCATCAGATCACCAGTTTTCTGTCATTCATATTTGCTAATGTTTCTTTAAAATAAACATGACTACAAGTATCACAATAAGGCCTTATGGTCAAATGCAACATTTTTCCAATTTTGCATGAGGTTTCAATAATTCAAATTAAAAACTCATTTGGATTTTTGATTTGATTTTGATTCTAAATTGAAATTGTGACGCTGCTAATTATTAGATTGCTTCTTCATCATTAAAAGTGTCTACGAATGACAAGTGTAAGGTTTAGGTTAGGGTTAGATAACGAAAATGCAAACACTGAATGACAACACACAGCACATTTTACCTCACTTTGTGTTAATAATCCACAAGCAGCTGACGGATGTGTTGTATGGACTTTAACTACATGTGCTGTATGTAGATTTCACTTTGCCTCCATTCATGCTCAAACATTTATTTACATTTTGTATTGTCCTACTACATTTGTTCTAGGTATCCTGCTTTATCCTGGATGAAATGGTCACATTTTATCCAATTTATTTTGCGATAATTCTTTGTTACCTTTCTTACTTTCTTCAAGGTCTCATAAGCAACAGCACTGACTGCCCTCCACGAGAAACAATACAGTGCACAGGACAGAGTTGGAGCAGCACGGAGCAAAATCTTTTTAGACACAGTCCTTCAAGCACCGAGGAGTCACTTTCAAAGGCACTTTGGCAAAGCTTCTCCTTTGAAAACCCCCTTTCTTTGGTCTCACATCTGAAAGAATCATTGTCGATGTTACAGAGAGCAAAAAGGTGAAAAGGCATTCAAGAACCTTTCAGAATTACTTGGGTTGTCCAGGAGAGTTTCACCGTCCCCTTTTTTTGAGAAGTGAAGTGAACCTCTGAGGCACAAAATTGATTTAAAGTGAGAGCATCATATTGAGTTGAAATATAATAGGTGTCTGAATGCTGCTTTGGGGGGTGAGAATTGATTGAGAGAGAATGAGATAACATTTTCCCAATTCAGAAAACTGATTGAAGAAAGAAATCCTTCAAGAAATCTTACGTGATTATCGCCTCGCGAGAAATACAAACTCTAATGTTACACATCTTCCAGGATGTACATTTGTGCTTCAAAAACTCAGGGGTGATGTGTAAGATTCATTGACGATATCAAAAGAGCACCCTCCATTGAGAGCATCTATTCTGAAGGTGGACAAAAAGCAGTGGCATCAATTCAGCAAGATTAAAAGAAAACCTACTGTACCATTGAGTGCATCAATTCTGGAGTACAAAAGAGGTAGGTAAGTGTCGAGATGAGGAGAGGGCTGGCTCTAGTCTCTACATAACCTCTTGCCCCGACACAAAGCAGTGGTTTGAACCTCTCAGAGCAGCCGCATACATACAGATAGGCTTGTCTGCATGCTAATTCCACGGAGATACAATTTGAAGCACTAAAACCTTCAATGTCACATGCAAATCACGTCTCTATTTAATTCCACGGACACAAACTGTCAAATACTGCAGTGATCAGCCTGTAGGAAGAGTGACACCGGTACTGATTAAAAAGAGCATGAGGGGAAAGGCGCAGTGCGAAAGGAAAAAAAAAACCCCAGTCACAATCCTTTACCTAGCATCTCACAAATCCTTTACCTGTCCCTTCAAAAATATGGTGTTTGATTAAAAAAGATTGCACCTCATGTTTGATTGAGATGTAACAGGCACGCTTAAATGATACTCTTCAGCTCCAGCAAGTAAGCAGAGTGTAATTGGGATCTCTCCCCGCGTTCTGAACGACATGCTTTAATATAGTCCTCACAAGCAAGTGTAGGGAGGAGATAAATTGAGCTTGGCAAAGTGAGTCATGGGTTTATTGCTGTGTTTTCCCAACAAATTAATTAACTTAATTTTTCTCAGGGGTAGAGGAAATTGGAAAGGTAGGGCAGCGAGGAAATGTTCATCCAATGTCATCTGAAGAGCACTTATTCCTTCTCTGCTTGGAAACCGGCTTAGAGAATCAGCTTCACCCATGTGAATGTTTCTTACCCTCTGTAGTCTGAGCTGGATAAGAACAGGGCAAGAACACATTGTTGGGACAATTTACATCCAAGTACATTTCTGTCAACATACAATAAATGGACATTTGTTTTACTGCGAGGATAGAAGAAAAAGTCATTGGTCATTTGACCAAAATGCCTAAAGGAACCTTGTTTATGGGAAAATAGTGTGATGTTATTGTGCTGCAGCAATGCATTCTCATCCAAACTTGCTTGCTAACATTTAGTCAGCAACCCCTTTGCTCCTATTTTGTACATGTCAAGGACAGTGTTTTATTTTACACGACTTACTCTGCACATTAAAAAAAAACGTCCATTCACAGGAACCGCATTGACTTAAGGAAATAAAACCCCTTGACTAAGGTTAAGGTAAAAGAACAACGTTTGGCTAAAAAACTAAATAATTTCTGCACCTTAACTATTGGACGCAGTTATGCAGATTGACAGCAAATAACAATACTGACTCTTGGTTTCACATGGGTCAAAGTCTTGGCTTTGTTTATTGGGAAGAATTCAGTCACCAGCTAGAAATGTTGGCAGTGAACATGTCTGCAAACCACAGAGACACGGATCTGCATTTTCTGTTCCTGGATACATTTATCAACAACACTTTTTTCTCATGTCGTTTCTATATGTTGTCTGTCAAGTGAAGGCGAGGCGAGGTTGATGGATACTTTTATAAAAGTTATTCTTATCTAATCTTAAACCAGTGGATTTGGTTCCGAACCCAAGTGTTTGCAGCACGGTTTAGATGACAGTTGTCACTTGTCACTATGGCAACGGGTTGCAGTGGTTCAATCATTCACAGTTAACATATTTTCACTTCAAAAACACAATGTCAGTTAATTGGTCTGGCAATCTGTATCGATAGCCATGATTTCAAAATGATTCCTCTTTGTTTTTTTTAGTGGAGCCCTGACCTTTCCTGTAGCCCCAACAAAATAATAATAAAGACTGTCATGAGAATTACTGAGCATGTTATGAATTATGAACCCTGTTTATTATGGACACAAACTACTCGCTCACCTTTTCACAACAGTTTTGCATCAAATCACATTAAAATCTGGGAAAATATGTTAAAATGAGGATCAGCAAGTAGTATGAAAACACAAGTTCATACAAAAACAGCATGAGATTGTCAATACAGAGACAACTGACCAGTTTTTAAGTCCCTTTAAATAGGACAGAATCCAGTTTACCCTGTCCACTGCATTGGATACACATGCTGTTGATTGATATATGTGATGTGGAACTTAAGTTGACAAGAGCAATTTTAGTTCGAAAACTGCAATTAGAACATCTCAGCAAGCTGATTGGCATGCAAGTCAATCACACTATAGAGAGCACGAATGAATTGCCAGAGCTGGAATACTTAAAAAAAAATCTTCCTCAGAACTCTATGAATAACATCACAGAGACTATGTCCATGTTTTATACAGTATATGGTCAGGTTAGGGTTAGAGCTCTGGAGAAATGAGTAAATAATGATTGGAAACACATCTAAAAATTTCAGTGCAGATCTAACAAATACATGTAGTACATGTTACTGTAGGTTTTAATTGTCACTTAGTGAAATATAATATAATGTGAAGTGAACTGAACAGGACAATAAAGTAAAACTGTAACATTAATCTTATTTGAGAGAAAATTTGAGGGGTAAACCATTATTTTTAGCTGATTCGTGGTCATAACCAAACTTTGTTATTAGTAATTATAAACAATGAAGAAAACAAAGAATTGAATTTCAGTCAGTAAGAAAGTGAGAAAGGGAGAATAGGAGCGAGTCAAAGAGGAAGAAAGAATATTAGAGATAAGATCATAAAGAAAATTCACTTCCTGGGAACAAGAGAAGGATCCTGAAGTCGCTACAATCACTGCAAGTTCTCTGCTAACTACAAATCACAAGCCTTCATTCATCCTTTGCTTTGGTTACTGTCCTCTGGACAATATGGTCAATCCCTCTCTGTTATGTGCCGTCCCATGAATTTAGTCCCATTGTGGGGAGAGAAGCAGAACCAATCAAACCCCAGTAACCAGCAATCAGCCTGGGACCCTTCAGCCAGGGCATCCCATATGCCCCTACAACCCGAAAAAAAAAAAGCCACACGCCTGGTTAAATCAGGATCCTCAAGACACTCAATAGCTGCCGCCGGCCTCTGGAGTTGGACTGTGCAGCATGACAAAATGGTAGTGGGAAGCAGCCATCACAGACACCTTCCAGCGGATACATTTAACTTCTGTCACTTGCACCTCAATGCACAATCAATTCAAGCCTTTCCCTTAATGCTGACACCTCAGTGCCATGAAATGCTCTTTGGGCAAAACCAAGGGAGCATAACATGAAGCATTTTTGGATATATATAAAAGGAGAGCAATGTTCATTTTAGCAGGCTTTTTTGACTGTCACACTTTGACTGAGATAGAAAAGTATGGAATGTTAATAGCCTTTTTTTGATGTTGGCTTTCACAACTATTTTGAAAGCTATTGATTGTATGTCTCGGACTGTGGGCTAGATGAATGCTCCTTTTCATTGATTCTTTTGATTTGAAACTAATTGCCAAAAAAAAAAGGACATTTAAAGGAAGTCAACAAGAGTGGGGCACTTACAGAACATATGATCAACTTAACCACGGGTTGCTGTGATGTAATTGCACCTAATAAATGGCTGTGAATTGCCCAGTTTCAAGTCTTGATCACCACTATTCCAGTGCTTTTACCCCAGCAATACTGCTGATCATCCTTTAGGAATTTTTCTTGCAAAGAATCAGGAAAACAGATAACCTCACAGCCATTAGCTATGTTTCTTTCCAAATGTTGCGCAAACCTAAAGGGAATTCCCGCAATGTCAGCAAAATTAAATGAAAATAAATGCAGCCTTCCATCAATTAGAGCAAAGATTTTAACCAAAACAAGGTTATAACTAAACAAAAAATAAATTCTTAAAGTGTGAAATTTGATTTCTGCTCCCCAAGATAAAGATGAATGAATGTTCTTTTCATGAATTAATTTATCATCACTGCCTTACTTGACCAGCATTTAACAGAAAAATTGTAATTTAATTTGTTGCTAATATGCACATTCAAAATGGACATAAAATTACTAGATGTAAAAATTTCTACAATGAAGGCTAAATTTCTGTTACACGAATGGTTAAGTCATCTCATGGTGATTCGTTTTAGTGTTAAAGGGTTTGAGTTAATAAGAGTTAGCAACACAATCCAGGTTTTTGTATATAAAGTGGGGAAAATGTGCCATTTATAAATAGAAAGCATCAATTCCAGACCAAAATTTTGGTGTTGTCAAGCTATCACCCAGCAAACACCCTTATCTTACTGCTATGTGCTTTGTCTTCTCTGCATTTCTTTAAACATGCCAATGGGCGCAAAGACTGTGCAATGTCAAAATAGATAGAGAGTGTAAGTGGAGGAAAATGTCATGTGAGAGACATGACCAACGGCAAGCTTATACCCACAATCTACATCCAGAGTTACACAAGGTGAATTTTGATTAAGATACAGAACAGAAAAACACCTAGCTGTACATATCAGTCTGATTGTAATGATTAAATTGCAGCAATCTATTTTTATCTACCTTCAGAAAAGTAGCCGCGACACTTTCAGACCTTTTTTTTTACTTTGTTTAGGAAAATAATAACTGTTAATTGCTTTCATGTCACCGATAAAATCCTAAAAGCTGAATCCAGAAGAACAGGGAATACAGATATAAATGGGAATGTGAAAACTCTGTAGGTGCACATACCCAGTGATCAGGCTAAAAAAAAAAAAAGATTTGGCAGTGATATCTAGTAAGGTCTATGCTTACAGCTGCACTTCTTAAATCCTTTAAGGCATTTTTCATGCCGATTTACATTATACATCCGTATTATTACCTTCAGTGCTGTGTCTCTGATGGGGCACTAGGGATGACAAAATGCTCGATTTTTTTCCACCTAAAATATGCTCAGCAGTCTAATTTCCCTGTGTGCTTCAGTGATTACAAGCCTACCTTCAAGACTAGACTCTGAGGAATAAGCCAAAATTAGCTGAAGTGCTTTTAATTTTGCAATTACCATACTCCTGTATGAATGAGATGACATAATTGCAGTCTCCTCATGACATTCATCACTTAGCGGCAAGATTGAAGATGTCATGTTTGTCACATAATTATGTATTCCAGCATTACTGTCTGGGATAATTAATAATTACCCCTCATGTCTTACTGTATACACCGGAATCTGCTGGGGACTTGTAAAGCACTGTGCACTTACCCGCTCATGCTGTCCCGTTTTTGAGGGAAATTACTCGGTCTTGCACTTTTCTGCTTTTCACAGGTCTGCCTCTGTGCTGCCGTCAATTTTCTCCAAATTGCTGTAATGGCTGGTGAGATTTGGTCACATCATGCACACACAGTCTTTTGGCTCCCAGTGACATGGGGCAAATACATCCACAGCATGTTACCTCACCTTGTGGCTTAATGCTTTACCTTCAGCTTCAGAGGGAGCTGTGCCAAATTCTGACATTTTATCACAGCAAAAATAAAAACTACTCACCACATATTTCATATTTATCCCATTTTTGTGTATATTTTTATTATTACAATTATTATTACACTGAAGTATGTTAAGCAACTGGTGTTATATGCTGGCCATAACATTATCATAGATCTTAACCTTATAACAATAGGGTATTCATTAAGGCCTCTTTATCACACTGAAGGAAAATCTGCTGACTGATAAAGAAAAAAAGGATTTTCATACAGGCAAATAAACACAAAGCTCAACTGGAAAAGGTCCTCAGAGTTTGTACCCAATTTCAAATGCTCTAACATGATTGAATGAGCATTATTAGAGGTTCACTCTGGGCGAGTAAGAAGAAAGTCCAGTTGTTTTTTATCAGCCCATTCAATCAACCCATCCTACTTCCTTCCTACCCATACAAACACCAACTTTTTGTGCTTTATTTGTAATTATGCTTTGTTTCCTTACTTGCCCCTTCACTGTCACACTCAATAATGTGACGTCCACCTGCAGCATCATTCATAATTAGTACAGCGGCTAAAGGCCTTCCAACAACAACCTACATGTGTAGATTTTGAGGGAGGCATCTGATTTGAAGAGAAACCATAAATGATGAGAAATGATCTGTAAGGAATGTAACCAGTTCCTCCAGGGGCTTGTGGAGTTTTGAGATAAGTAATAAATTACAAAAAAATGTGTTTTTGGTAGATAAATGTCTAGCCAGCATTTAACCCTGACGTAGAAGGTTTGTTGCTGCTTTTGCACTGAAATCAGTTTAGCAGGTGGTGGTCGCAGACTGCGGATATCAATGTTTGGTTAGAGATACCAGCTCATAGATGGTTCTGGTTAGGTTTAAAATTACAACACATTTTGAATTAGTAGAGCTTGTTGGCAATATATCAAATATAAAACATCTTGAGGAACCAGTTTTAAAATAATACTCCCAAAATTGTACCAATATTCCTAACAAGGCAGGTTATTTGTTGAAACACTCATTCGACTTGTTATTGCAGACTTATAGCAAGGGCTGAAAAAATGCTCGAACAAATCAAACAGGACTAAACTGTAATCCTTGGTGGATTTCATACATTTTAGCCTACACTATGAGACAGCAAAGGAAACTGATGTAGCTTTGAAACCACATTGTTGAATAGGTTTTAGAGGAAACTGAATTGCTAGGATTTGCAGTTGGCATGGCCATACAAAGCACAAAACTTTTACACTATTAAAAAGTGTGCTTGAACTTTGATAAAAATGTGCAGCATTATTTCAAGATATATTTTCCGTTGCAAATTAGAGGTATTGAGTTCAAACAGTGTGTTGTAGG
>CAFUXE010000074.1:345880-366216 GCA_903364295.1 Serranus cabrilla | reverse complement strand
TACGCTAATATTTTCAGGGTGAATTTATCAATTTTCGCTGCAGATTTTCAGCACATTTAATTGTGATCCCTTTCATGCTGAAAAACCTCAGAGCTCTCTGTGAATGTACTTCATGCTGAGGTAGAAAAGCCTCTGAAACCACATTTAGTTCCATCATGAGAAGCTTAAACAATCATCTGGAACCCAGACTTACAAATTCCCTTTCTGGGGTCGTCAGTGCTTTCAAAGCAGAGTCAAACCATTTCTTAGAATGTTGTCAGCTTCCCCTACTGTGGCTTATTTTCAGATGTTTTTGTACCCTGCACTTGATACGTAAAAAGTACATAATAGATATAGTGGTCTAATGGTGACTGAGTCCTGGGGATTGCTTTTGTTTGTAATGCAACTATTAATTAGCATTCCCCATATTACTGACTGTTTGGAGACAGGCCCTGCCAAACATATTATGTTTCCCACCAGCATTAGTATTATAATAATTCCCTGATGAGGCAATATTGTAGCTTTTAATAGTCAGTGTTTACACCACATTTGTTGCCAAAGGACAAAAAGTAAAAACTGCTGATAATGATTGGTTCTGGCAACAGCAAATGCTTTTATGTAAATGCCTGTCCCTAAAATGTGACCTGGAAACAAAGGCAACTTAGTGGTGAGTGTGCAGCTAAATGCATTAGTGGATCAATTAAACACTAGTCTTCCTCTGCTTGGGTTGCTATAGCAACTGACCTGCAAATGCAGTGAAAAAGGATGGAAAGGAGTGCACACTGAAATCCCTTGTGTTATATGCTTCAATTTGTCTTCATCATGAGAACAAATACTACTGCTTGGGAGTGATTTATATAATGTTGCCTGTTACAACTTCACTCGTACAAATAATGTTATGCCACAAATTGAACATGGCACAAAAACAAGGTATTATTATGACATTTGTATATGTATAAATAATTAAAAGCTATTGTTGCACTGATTGAAAATCCCAATAATTTTTTTTTGTTGCATGTTTTACCAAAGCAAATAATGTTGTCTTATATAAATAACCAATATAATATACATACAAAGTGCTGGATTTTGTCATACAACAATCAACGTTCCAGGTAATATATATGAGGTTCACACATGAAAAATACTATAGTCGTTGGATACAAGGTAAAATTACTGTGTGCATGAATATACTCCAAGCCAGTAAAAGTAATTTATTGCATTCAGCTTTTATGGTCAGGTGCCGTTTCTGACAAATAGATTTTTGAGAAAAAGATTGTGGTTATAATTAATAAAATAGGGTAAAAAAAAAAGTAACTGTCAATGACGGATTACTTACACCAACACAAACAAATGTAGGTAGATCTGGTGCATTTCCATCCACCACCCTGGCTTCCATACCCTTCACTACCAGTTTGCTGGCACAGTATTTCCTGCACCGATATGTTACTGAATGTTAATTTACCCTTTATAAATGTAATTCCTGGGATGAATTGTCCTCTTCCCTCTTTCTATGGAGTTCATTCCATATACTATTGAATATTACTTTTTTATTATGTGGTTGGTTAATTGTGATTATGAAACTACTTGATTAGGTTTAAGGTTAGGAAAAAAATAATTTGGTTCATCTTAAAATAACTACCTCCTTCTAGAACTACTGGACACAGTGACATTGGTGACATAGCACGAGTTGAAGTCAAAGTCCTTTTCTACCGCCTGCCCTTAATGTGTCTGCAATCTGTATGCTGCATAAACTGAACCAATTTCTTGGCATGACCAGGTAATTCAGTGCTTTCCTTTCAAAAGGAATAACTAAGAACTGTTCGTGTCTGACTATAGACTTAAAAAACATCTACCTTGTTCCCTTTCTGGAAAGAGCCCAAGATACAAGGGCAACTAACAGCTTTTAAGTAGACAAAGATTTTGTCGAGGCCATTGGCATGTGATACTATTGCACGACGAACCACTTTTCTTTGGTTTTGAATGTGTCAGGGACGGTGAGTCACTTCCCATTAGTAACATGCATTGTGGATTTTCAAAATAAACTTCTGTGTTCACAGGAAATGGATAACTTTTGGCAACAAAACCACTTTACTAAGGTCAGGGTAAAAGAACATGGTCGGGATTGAAAACATCTTCTGCATTTAAATACATGCACAGATACACTGTTTGACTCTTAGTTTCAGATATGACATGAAAATTGGTCTCCTGGGTTAAAGTCCGGGGTTTGTTTGAACCATCCACCTCACACCCACTCTTGAGCAGAGTGTTGTGCTATTTATACTACGTCATTTACTAAAAGCATTGAGAATCAGAGTGGATGGGTTAACACTAAAGTCAATGGAAAGCCTGTAGCGTTTCATACATACACTAAAGGGTGCCTTTCATTCATTGGTATCATATGCAGAGGGAAGTGTTTGTATCTGACCAGTTGGGAGTGAGACCGGGTAGTTATGTCCGTCTCTGAAAGAGGGTAATAGAACAATGAATTCATAAATACACTAATGCTGACCATGTAATTGACATATTTTTACTTGGATAAATTCACGATGAAAGTAAGCTTTGTAGCCAGCAAAACTGCCCTGAAAGTCTTGATTCACGCTGTCTTTTAATATAGTGTATCTGTGTGTGCGTGTGTGTGTGTGTGTGTTTGCTGTTCCATTGCTGTGTTATATAGAGGCAGAGACATAATGATGAGCAGAATCTTGAACCAATCTTCATGTCTGTGCACAGTGGCGAGACAATGGATGTCATCTGGCAGCAAAGGGAATTTGTATTGAATATGGAGAAATGTGAGGCAATTAGGTCAGGGGAAAATGCAATTGATGGTCACATGAGCCAGTGATGCATATGCCTTCAGCACATTTGTAACTCTTGAGCTGTGAATAACTCATGTCAAGGTTGAATGCTGAGAGATTAATCATCATAAATTTGAGAGGCGAATGAGGGAGTGCAGAGATCTCTGGGAGCTACATTTAAACATCGAGACAGAAAAATAAAGCTAAAGCATTATTCCTGCTCATGTGGAAACTGTAGTGCAATGTACTTTTTTTTAGGATTATAACCATGTGGGAAACTAGATAGTATTTAGTTCTCATATTTGTTTGACATGCAAATCCAGATATCCTTTTAATTATACATCATGTAAAAAAAACAAAAAAAAAACATAACAACTGCTGTTGCTGCTAAAATAGGCCCCATTAGTTGCTGAAGAATTACTTTCAGTGTGCCCTGATTACACCAATTAGGAATTGCATTTCACGGGTTGGGACTAACCAGGGAAATGGGTGTTTAAAAGGGTCCTACAGGGTTTATCAGCCCTTTTTTTATATATATTTATCCAACATTGTAATTGTCAGTAGTGTTCCAAAGCCTATTATTTGACTAATATTTGTCAGATAAATTCCATTAGTATACCTACAGAGAAATTAAAAATGTGTACAATTTTAAACAGATTTTTAAAATGAAATGTCCAGCCATTCATGTCTGAAAGATGTTCAAATGATCTGTAAGAGGAGGATTTTCCGCTAGTCCTAATGTGCCAAAGATTATATAAAAGACCTGTGCAGCACTTAGTAAGTAGGTCCTTCCTTAATGTGACATGTTGTATCTCTTTATGAGTAGGCAGTTCTTTCTACATATTGATCTGCTGTTAAATAATCATTATAGGCTCCAGACTAAGTGATTAGTGGTGCTGTAAGTGAACCATTTTTTTCTCCGGGTGACAAAAGGAGCTTCAAATCCTCATTGCTGTATCTTGTTTCTGGTGGCTACATTGAGATTTATTCTGAGGAAAAGAAGAGGGACCTCGCAGTCAGATTGATTATGACAGTGCTATTTAACAGTGCAGTAACAATGAAACTCATTGTTTAAGCAAATGAAGAACAGTTAATGAATCTTGTGGGTGTGTTGAATGGCTGAATCTGAACACTGTCGTGGTTGGTTATTTGGTTTGCCTACTTAAAATGCGCCAAAGGACCAAAGTATGCTAATTGTAATGATAAGTTCCCTGCAATTTTGTCTCTGAGGATGAGATAATTTTCTCAAACACAGCGCCCTTCAGATAATTCTGTGGATGGAGTGTCTCATCTCAGCTGAAGTACAGGGGTCATTAAGTGTTGTTGTGGGGAGCTAACAGTGGGGATGGACCTAAGCCCCCCAACCACATCCCCCTCTACTCCTCCCCCAAACCTCTCCCCATCATCACTTCTCACAGACAGCTAGTTCTTCCATTGCAGAGCCTGTGCCACGAGAGCTACTTAGGTGTAGTATTGTAGCACAGTGAACAATGTATTGCAATTTTCTATATTTGGATTTTAACACGACTCAAAAAAAGTAATTCATGCAGAACCTTACATAAGAATGTAACAAACAATGTCTTAACTTTTCCATTAGGGCATGATTTTTCAAGATACTGCCATTGCCAAACCAATCCATTGTGTTACCATTAATAAGGCCCTTATAACAAAGGCAAACAACAAAGGCATGTTGGTGCCATGAGTGCCATCAATTCATAAAGAGAATCTATTTTTCCTTGGGCGAGGGAGTATTTATTGCACCTCAAGCCTGGGGAGTGGAGTGCAGAGCGCTCTGCTAGAGGCCCAAATGGATTTTCAACTATGGACCCTAAACCTTTCAAACCACAACGCTGCTGAATAGCAGTTAGAGGTTGCCATGCCAACGCCATCTAGAGGGACATTTCAGCTGCATCAGAGAGAAAGCTTGGCCAGATGTCTTCAACAATTTGCTCTCAAAAGATTCACCATCCGCCATGCTCATTAGAGAGCAGCAATCAGAGGAACAGGGAGATACGTGGCTCTCTTGTGTGGATGGCACGCTTCTCCATCTCTCTCACCTTTAGAAAAAAGAGAAGATGGACACAAAACATGGCAGTCCTCTCAGATCTGCAGCCTGTTCCACTGGCTGTTTCTGGTGTATATTTTCTAAAATATTTATGTCTTATTTCTGCATCTGTGACATGCCCAGTTCAGTGTGCAGCTGACACGCTCTGGCAGTGCAGAGAGGCATCTGGCCAACACAGAAAAGAGCAAGCAACTTTGTGAATTATTAATGGTATAAATCAACACCTGTGGTGTGGCTGACAGTTTGCAGAAGCAGGGAGGTTGCTGCTACTGTCGGCCTTGAGATAGCTCTCTGACCAGCCAGGCCAGCGGCGAAGCTGCCCAGAGTCAATTAACTATGGATTACATCAAAAATGCTGGAATTTACAATCACATGATAACTAATTTTCTCCTAACCAGCACTCCCTTCAAATGTTCTCATGGCCTTCAATTCTGACTAATTCATTTTTAAAAAGATTCATCTTTGCAATAGACACCATTTCACTTGAAATGCTCAGAGTATTGCAAATGTATTTAATAACATTGAGCGTATAAGCGTAATAAAATAAAATGTGTTTATCAGATGCTGATGTAGAACCCTAAACCAAGACTCAGACCTGCATCTTTTAGACCAGACCCCACCGAACCCACCTGGTACTGCTGAAATTAAGACCTAATTCTATTGTTATCATACTGAGTTGTGGAGGAAGGCTGGGGGTCCATCTGTTGTCGAAACAAGGTCAAAATGTTGCCACAATGTAAAGGCCTCGTCTGAATCATTGTTGATTTAAAGAAGCTCCCCTTTTGCAAGTTTCTGCGCTTTTCTCTGTTTGCTGAACCGTCTTAAAGTCAAAGACAAACCTTTGGCTTGAGTGCCTGTCATGGTGTGGGCGATGGGCTGTTGAATCTGACACATTAACATGCATGTTGTGATATATGTGGCACTACAGGCCATCCTCCAATGGGGCTGTAGTAATGAAGAACCAGAGACTCTGCTTTGAAGATGCACATGGAGTCTCATCAGAGTGAAGGCTGGTCAGCATAAACCGACAAACTGTGAGTGGGGACGATGTGGTACATGGAAACACTCCATGTTTAATGGGACCAGGCTCTTCATTGGCTCCGCTCGGCTCTTTTATGTGTAGAGAATTTGCTAACCAGGTACTGCATGTTAACAAAACATAGCACAGAGTGTAATGGACTGCTCAATAACACATGCTGCTCCTCTCTCACTCACACACGGTGGCAGTAAAGTTAATCAGGAAACACTCCAGCTCTGCAGAGTGACAGCCAGAGCCTCTCTGTGGTGAAGGATGGCCCTGAAGCTGAGCTCTGACATATGAGGCTATAGGACTGCAGGAAGCTGTTATGAGCATCCTCAACACAGCTTCTGATAAATCCCAGCCACAGATATGGTGCACCATAACTTCAGTGTTGACCAGCTCCACAGTCAGTTTTGTTTGATAACTGTGGCCCTAAATGGCTGAATTTGCAAAACTGCAAAGTCTGCTTTTTTTATTTAACTATTTAAAAAAACAAAACAAGAGACATTTGTTTTCTATTTTGTAGATATAGATCAGGGGTGTCAAACTGATCCAGTAAAGGGCCGAGTGGCTGCAGGTTTTTGTTCCAACCAAGAAGAAACACACCTGAATCCAATCATTCTAATCACCTGAACTGTCTTCACTCAGTTGATTAATTATCAGTATCACCTGTGCTCTTGCTATGTTTGGACATATTATGCTGTATTATGTTGTGTGAGTATAAAAGGGCCAATTTTAGCATTTGTAAGCATTTTAGAATAATAATTTTTTTTTTTACAAAAATCAATATTTGGACATCCTATAATAAGGTGTATTTCATTTGACATTTTTAGATATAATATAGTATGCCATTTTTTTTTCAGTTTTGGACACACTATAATATAGTGTTTCTTGTTTCATATTTTTGGATGTACTATACTATTACCCAGGTCCAAAGGCATTTACATTTTTTTTTGGTGAACTACACTATGACCAATTTTGGACATACTATAGCTTGTTTTTTGTCATCTAGAACAGGGGTTTCAAACTGATCCAGGAAAGGGCAGAGTGGCAGAAGCACACCTGAATCCAATCATTCAATCAGCTGAACTGTCTTCACTCAGTTGATTAATTATCAGTATCACCTGTGCTCCTGCTTTGTTGGAACAAAAACCTGCAGCCACTCGGCCCTTTACTGGATCAGTTTGACACCCCTGATATAGATGATTGGAGAAAATATTGGAGGAAAACAACCAGAGAAGCTGTTGCACACTACTGCAAATTTTACATTGCACAGTGTGCTTACTGTAAATTTAATCACAGTACCTATTGGATAATGTTATTGTCATTACAGTTTTAATCAGAGTGCTGTACATTTCATCACAGTAATAGAATGCTGTAGTTTTTATCACAGCAAATATTCACAAGTCACAATTTTCTTTGATGAAAGCAACACTAGTTTGGAGGTAAATGGACCCAGGTGGACAGAAAACTTTCTTCCCAACAGATACAACTGAAAGCATGTATGTGCGTTTGATTCCTAAACACTGTTCAAGATGTGATAAAACGATCTGGTGACCAACAGTGTCAGAGGCTGCAGTCAGGCCTAAAAGTACTAAAACAGCAGAATTTCAACTGTCAACCGTATAAATAGATCGTTAAAAAGTCTTAAGGGTGACGTTTCAGTACTGTGATACGATTTAAAACAAGACTGGAACTTTTCATAGATATCATTTAAATCCAGGTGTGATTGGAGTTGCATACTACTTTAGACAGAAATGGCAGATTGGAGATAAAGTTAGAGAGGATGGAAGGCTGTAGGTTGGGCTTTTTGATTAGTGTCTGCACTAAGGCATGTTTAAAAAAAGCTGGCACACAGCCTGGAGCAAGAGAGGAATTAATCAAAACAACACTGTCAAAAACATAATTAAGTAGTCTGGAAAGAATCCTTAATTCGTGAACTACTGAAACTTCTGAAAATGACACTGACTCAAACTGCTCAAGAACAGCTGGGCAAACGGGAGAGACAACAGGATCTAATAGACAAGAACTTACATAGAGTGGGTGATGGCACAATACAAGGAGATTCTCTGTGACTGTTGCTGGACACAACATTGGAAATAAACCATGATTTATCAGATTTAATGGCCCTCATGTAAACAGTCTTTTAAAATCCATAAGGAAACTTGGAGCTTGTCTTTTTTCCACTTCCTCTCAACGTGTCTGCATGCACGCCTGAGAATGCGAATGGTGTCATTAAGCCAAGACTCCACAGTTAAAGGGTTAATCACGCATAAGTGGCGTGCCAGAGCGTTGTATTTCACCTGAGAAAAGGTCAACACCAAAGTGAATAACACCAGGAGGTGATCCGAAATATGCATGTCACAGATTTCACCAATAGATATATCCAATCCATGAGATAACACAAGGTCCAGGGTGTGACCCTTCTCCTGTGTTGGGACAGTCACCAACTGAGTAAGATTAAAAGGAAAAAAAAATCCCAGACACAAAGTCATTAAAGTACTGAATGAAATATTTATTGAACAAGTTAGTTAACAAGATATGAACCTTAGGTTGACAATGTTGTATAAGACATTGAAGTACCTCATTCATACATATATGATTAGACATACTAAATATCTGTGAATTGCTGCATGTAAGAGACTCACTTTTTTGTCTAGAGGCTAACGGTCCTGCCATTCAAACAAACAGCCCCGCTGTGACTGTATCGCTTTCAGAAGCTTTATAATACGATGTCTTTGTCAGTGTCTTTTTGGAGACTTTGTGAAATAAATCCATAATTATTAATCCAATAATACACTTTTTTTGAAAATCCATGGGCAGGAATGCATTATAAAAATCCAGTCTGTCAGACCATCCTGGGGATTCTACAATCTTGATTTCAAAGAAGATGGGATGCTGTGTAGAATGTAACAAAAATACCCTGAATAAATACATAAAAAAAATTTGAGCAATTTGAACATTAACCTTATAAAACCAAAATGTTTGAGGCTTCATTTACAGCCCACAATCCCTGTTTTATGAGGAGGCTGAAAAGGAAATGCTGGGAAACTGCATTTTGTCTTTAAAGACACACAACATTGATTTTACGGAGCTACATTCCCGCTAACTCTTAGTGACTTCCGATGATGTGTCACAGTATCAAAGTATTTAGGCAAAGCAAACAGCATTTCTTGTGTTGAAATTGCGTTTTAGTTGCACTGAAGTCTCTGAATGATATGACCCCCTGCAGCCACCTTGTACTAACACCATGGGTGAGCTCATAGTCACCATGCACAGCAGACAACAGCAAAGGGAATGCAAAGAGCTATGCCGAACAGATCACTGGTACAAGTATTCAGGTGTAGCTGATATTTTTTGATGCCGATGTTACAGGTTAACCTTATATCACGAAGGGAGCAAAGAATGCTAAGAAGTTTGGAGTCTTTGTATAGAATGAAGGCTGAATAGCAGAGCCTGAAATCATGTTAGGAGAAGGAGCAAGGCCAGAAACAGAACACATTACTGTTAGTGAGTAAAAAAAGAAGATAAAAGAAGTACAACACATCTTTTTGCACATCTGAGACCCACTTTCAGTGCGCACTGTTTCTTAAGGCTGCTAATGGACTGATGAATGCAGCTGCACCAGACCACAGTCAATGCAGTCCTATTCCTTTGACATGATTGCTGCATTATTAGTAGAAAAGATTTGCTCAAGTTCATCTGAAACGCATTAGGGGAGACCAAAAAATATAAAACAAAGCTGTGTAGGTAATTAAAAATAAACCTTGAATTATAAACTTTTACTTTGGACTAAACCCAGCTGCAAGCGTATTAATGAGTGCATACATAGATGAGCATATTAGCCAGCCATCCTCTAATATTAGTGATGTCAAGACCCACTTCCTGCCTCAAACCCTCCCCCACACTGTTGACTTTCCTCTGTTTCTAATCAAGCCTTTGTCTCAACTCTACTGAGATAAGAGTCTGAATAAATTGTCAGCTCCCGCTGTTTTCAGCTCCAGTGTTTCGCTCCATGTGTTTGTCAGCACATCATTAGAGGCTGGCGGATGGCTAATTAGTTGTTTATTCAGTAAGCTGATTAGAAGTTGGATTCGCATTGTTTTACACCATGGGATCTATGCAGAGATGCTGGGTTCCCAGTCGGGGCTTTGAAACTCATTTCCTCCTCTCATTCTGTTACAGAAAGCAAAACTGAGGAAAGTTATGAGCTAGTGACAGATCACTGACAGAAGCAACACCGGCTCACTGAGTCTGTTTCAACAGCAAGAGGGCAACAACTTGATTTTTTAAATATGTTTAATTCTTTGACTGGGCCTTTTGCAGGTATTTGAATCACTGTGTCTGATGTTCTGTGTGCAACTTCACGACACTTCACTGCCTCTTTTAAAAATCTTTTTTTTAATTTTTTTTTTTTTAGATTGAAGCTATGTTTATCAGACACAGCAATATTTTTCAACTTCCTGGAACCTGGCTATTGTTTGGTATCATATCAAAACCAAAATATTTGATCACCTATTCCCACTGGTTATGTAAAAGTGCATACATTTTTTTATCATAAATAAATAAACCTCAACTCTGTGTTTTTATAAACCCCACCTCCATTTATCATTTCCTGTAATTTACAGGATTAAATGAAAACCGTCATTCAAATCACCCAATCTGTAATAATAAAAAAAAGGCAGATAATCTGTACAATACTGGAAGTTCATCATCACAAGCCTTCCTGACATTTATAAATCTCAACATTTTTAGCATTTTTAATGCATGATGTTGTGGGCTCTATGCTAGCATGGGTTGATTTTATTGATTTGTTCTCCTGCTGAGCTGATCAGGCCTGCCGTTTATGGGCCTTGGAGACAAACAGACACTTAGAACGCCCCAGAGACGGCAGTTTAGAGCCAAGTTGTCCACAGTGAAAGCAAGAGATAAGATTTTATTACACCACCGGAACTTTAAATAAAACCACAGTACCATAAAAGCTGGAATGCAGTGACACAAATTCATTCCCTCTGTGTCAGTCAGGCGCTGTCTTAACTTTCCCCTAAATATGACAGACCACTCTGTGACGGACACCCTTTACTCCTGTACCCATGAGGAGAGATTCATAGCTGTAGTGCAGAGGCATCAGAGGCAGTGTCACTGCCTGGATTTCAATGTTTCTTTCAATGGTAGAGATACTGTACATCAATAGGATTATTTCCTCATACTTCACAAAACTCCTCCACAGCCAGAGAAGACAACTGCTTTCAGACAAATTGTTCCACAATTTCACAGAGAAGCTAAAAAGTGTTTAATTCCAAATTCCAATCAAATTTGACAAATGATTTTATTGATGTGTGTCATGGTTATATGCCTTGGTTATAAAGTTGTTTATAAGACATCTGGTCATATTTGTGTCCCTAGATACCATCTCATCTGATGAGTGTGGGCTGAGGGGAGGGCAGAGGACTGCCGGCTGTTGAATTCTTCTCAGTTGACCGGGAAGAGACCGAGCACTGGGAGTTTGCACAACGTGATTGATGCCTTTTTTTTTTACTGGTGGCTGCAACCTGCCAACTCAATTGTTTCATTGCCATCAAACAAACACTGGTTTGGACAGAGGGGACAACTGGAACAACACAATGAAGTGTGAGGAGTGAGTGATCCCTGAATGCTTACTCCCAGGTCTCATCCCTGGTTAAACATTAACTTACTGATAGAGGAGCGGTGTCAGTCCATTGTGGATGAGCTGTGATAACAGCCAACATTAAGACTGCGTAAGCATCCACAAAACACGAAGGTCCCAGGAACACTTAACACGGACACACTAAAGTGATGAGGATTCACCACTAATGATTTTTTAATTCTCTGTTCTCACCTGCACTTTTGTTCTTGTTTACATGTAAAACATCATCAATATCCCATATCCACATTCTTTGAGGAACATGAATGTGTGTCTCAGATTTGATGGCAATCTATCCAATGTTTATCCAAAATGTTTGTCTAGTTTGGACTGAAGTGAGGGACCATCTAAACAACTGCCATACATACAACCGCACAACGAGCATGGCTAATAAAACCAGTATTTAAGGTCTAAATCTCTGGTGAGTTGTCTCCATTGGTCAGTACCTTCAAAAACAACCCATTTAAGCCATTCCAAATACTCCAATGAATGTTTTTCTTCCACATCTATGAGTGAATTAAGTGTCAGTGTTTTTGGTTAAAAGAAGCCAACATTTACAGCTGATAGGAGAACCAACATGCTCCAGTGCTGAAGTCATAAGGTTTGGACACACAACCTGCTCATAGTGGAAGTATATTTGCAGTTTTATACCATCACACCACGTCTGCCTCTACAACTGAAAGAGTAGTCATTACCTGCATAACCACATGAGGCCGCTTGTCATGTCAATGAAGCATTTGAACAGACAACCATTGCTGCGGTGATGTGACACTCTCAATGAGGAAGCGGCAGGATTTCACAAAAAACACACAAATTCATCCCATTGGGAGAATGGATGGACATGTTCTGGGAATTCACTGGCAATCTGCCTATTAGGTCATCCAATGTCTTGTAGACAAAGAGGAAAGGGATCATTCTCTTGGTGTATGATGAGAAATTTTATGACAACTTGGCCTTTGTATTTTGACATTTCTAATGAAGATGTAAATTTGTTGAACTGGTAGTACCTGAAGGGGTCAGGCCTCTGTTAAATGCCTGCAGTATGTTCATTAGAGGTCACTGACTGACTGTTTGTCAGCAAGCAAAATAAATCTGAGAAAGTAACCTTGAAAGACATTTTGTATCTTAGCTACAATAGAGTGTACCAAGGATGAGCTCCGCCTCAGTCAGCTCATTGCTTCTGGTGACAACTTCCAGCATGTGCCCAGCTGGATTTCCTCTTTCCGAACAAACAAACTGACTGACTGACACTTCCAGGTAATTTCCTTCATCGGATAGTGTGTAGGATAACAATGAACCAATACACACAAAGGTGAATCATGCAGTGCCAGCTCATAGGTAGACACACATACACATTTTATATGTATTATGTGTCCTGGTTCCATCCTATAGTGATCAACAAAGGAGTTTTTATCAATTACAATGGCAACAGCAAGCCACAAATACAGGGATTATCTTTTTACAGTAAAATGTTGACAATAATCTGTTTTGGTTTTATGTTCAAAAACACTGATCCGATTAGAGCTGAGAGGTTAAGATTAAAGCTCTGATATCTCAAAATAAGGTTTTGAGAAAAAACATACAGATTATATATTATACAGCGTACACGTATAACTGATATTATAGTTTGACGAACAAGTCCAGACCGAGTCCAAGTCTTAATCTGAGTTAAGAGTTGAAAAAACAACGAAAAAAGTTAATCCTGTCCATTTAATATTCTTCATACTGTTATCATATTGTTGTTCAAAATGAGAATAAACCGTAACTTAATTTTAAGTCAGTACAGGAGCAGCAGACATCAACTGAATTTACTCTGGTACCCTTTTTCCGACGGGGCCAGTGCCCGGTCTGTTCGGAGCCGCTGCTCGTGCTGGTTCGCAGTTGGTTCAAATTGCGAGCCAGCTCCGAACCTGTTTGCTTTTCCTCCGGCTCGAGAGCCACGTCATTAGGTCACAGTATACGTCTGTATACGTCTCAGCTCTCTCAGCAACTATAATAACAACAGTAGACTCTTCTTACAAATGTTGTTGCTGGCTTTTCGAGCCGACACTGGCACCCAAACACCACTGGTACAACACATGTGTGGTGCTCGTCTTGATCGCTATCGCTAATATCGATTACGTTTTTATTAAACTAACGGTAGCTCGTTTACGCTAGCTCGCTAATGCTAGCCCTCTAATGCTAGCCCGCTAGCACTAGTCCGTTAATGCCAGCCCGCTAGCGCTAGCCGTATCACCAACATTGCATTCAAACATATCAAATAAAATGAATAATAAATGTTTTTGTTTTGCCCTGTTAGCCACGATAACCCCAGCCCCTGACGTAAGCTGTTCACGGTTCAAGACCAGCAAAGAGTTGGTGCCGCTGTGGAACCAGTTCTCCTGGCCGGGAACTGGGTCCTCTGCGGTGGAAAACCAAAGAACCGGTTCACAATTGGGCACTGGCGGGGCACCAGCCCAGAATCGGCCCCGGTGGAAAAAGTGTAAGAGAGCGAAGGAATGGTTCCTGTTTCTTTAAAAATACAAATTGAGGTGTTTATGTTAAATTTGCTTATATTGTCAATATTATTGTGAGAAAATATACATTTAAATAATGGACCAAATATTTTTTTTGCCCTTGTTGGTTGTAACGAGCAAGAGGATAATAAAAAAAATTTATCCTTGTACGGAACTGATAGTAATACCGCAGCCAGCAATGCTGATCTGGGGAAAAAAAAAAAAAACATGTTTTAAAATCCATCCTTTGGAAAGCCTATGCAGTGTTTACAGATGATGATCTCCCATGTATTTTGGATGGACACAAGCCCACAGAGGAAAATCAATTGTGGGTGACATTGGGTGTCTCAGTTGAGTTCTGGAACATGCTGTAGGTTGTTCTGAAGCTGCACTCTAACCTGCAGCTTGGACTTTGTTGTTTTTACGGCCTTTGATTAACCAGAGCAGCCACTGGCTGATCAAAGTGTCTGTATGTAGCTGTGTTAGAGTGTGAGAGTGTGTGGAGAACAATGACTTGTTTAGGTGTCTTCACAGCGCCCTCTGTATACTGCATTGTACCTCCATGTTTACAGCAGTACTCTGCAGCTTAATATATTTAGATATGAATAATTATAATATTTTGTTTGTCAGTAAATACAGATCATAGTAATTATCTAAATGCTACATAAAATAAAGGTGAAATATAAGTGTACAAGCTCTAAGCTACCACACAGTTTGTAGGTGTAACCATTGGTAACACTATTTGAATATTCAGATACATGTAGGTCATAGAGTATTTCAAAAGCTTTTGAACTGAGTTTCAACAATTCACTTTTTAGATTTCTCTGTAAATGTTCAACAGAGTATCAGTGGAGTATGTGACATTTTATAGATATACCTATAGTTGAACTGCTCACTCAACCTATGCTGCACAAGTTTTCAACAATATATAAACAACAATTAGTAAATGAAAGAAGTCAGCTAATTAGAAGAAAGGGTTAATGAGTGTAACTGTAACTATATAATCATTTAACTGAAGGGAGAGGAGCATTTTTAAACATTTCATTAATCTGTATATCATATTTTTAACTAATGTTCAACAGCGTATATGAATATATGCAATAAACATTCAGTAAGCCATTTCATTTCACAAGTGTACTATAGCCTTCATGGATGAAAACTGATTTTACCTTGAATAATATCTTCCACATATGTTTTGACATAGGATTCTGGGTTTGTTTGACCAGTACACCTTCCCTCCAAGCAATCCTCAGAGCAACCTTCCATGCCTAACTCCGTTTCCTTGCTCCCCCCTTTACTTACGTCACTGACGCCTTGGCGTCATTCATAATCACTTACGGCCGGAAGATGGTGCCGCTTAACAACACACATTGAAATAGCTACCCATTCAATGGGCTGATAACGACCTGCTGGCCTACCCGTAGGTGGAGCAGGCCCTTACTTGTTTATAGATATATTTCTAATACAGATTACCATTTAATTGATGTTCGTATATTTTCTTTTTTACTTCACCCCACGGAGTGGGAGTGAAGTATTGTTTTTGGCTACGGTGTCTGAGTGTCTGTGTGTGTTTCCACACCTGGATATACTATATCTCAAAAACCAGTGGAGATAGCAACTTAGTTATAATGGAGCATCTCTAGGAAACCATATGATAGCTAATATCAAATAATTACTAGCATATAAAAATCGGATAAATAACAACAGTGATTTCTTTATTTGCAACAACTCAATTGAATACCTAGCCTGACGACGTCAGACTCAATTCTGTTCAGAATGTGAGTCTGAAACTGATCCATTGGGCTGTGATTATTGGGCGTGTTTCAACCGAACCAGGAAATAAAATGCCTCTTCGCTCTATTGGATAGATCGACAACCAATCGGAGCAACTTAAGATGTGACGTATGTTCAGCCAGGATTCTGGGCTGCCGACGCTGCTCGTAATGTCCAACTCCTCGTGCACGTTGAGTTGCGTGATGCCCGTCTCAGTCGCCTCCTTCACCTGGTCCTCCATAAGTGCGACCAAAAGTGAAACCACAATGAGCACTGGGTTTCTCTTGTGTCCCAACTTCATCGTGATAAATCAAACTCCTCTCCTCTCCAGCGGCAGCTGTGTTCGTTGTACACAAACCCAAGCGCTCTTTAGTCACATGACTGTCGCTCATGTGTCCATCATCGTGTAAAGCCCGCCCCGACATTTTCATTGGTCATGTTTTTTTAATACATCGCATAGAAGCTCCTCAACGGAGCAGTGCCAGACCGAACTGCCCTCAGAAGGCGGGGCTACAGTTCGGCTGCACCCAGGCTATTGAGTACCCCCATCATAGCCAAAATCATAGTGACGTGAATTGGGGTGAAGTCTGCCATCTCTGATTGCCTTGTTCATGTATATAATGTCTCATCCTTACCAAAGACCTGGAGAGCTCCTTGCAGGCATCCTGAAGGGAGGGGGGGTTTCATATGGGAAGATGCTGCTGCAATTTGTTGGCTCATTTTTGCAGCTCGTTATAAGCTTCAAGGAGATGAGAAACCTTTATTTCCAACAAGATTTTAATGTGCAGCTGTCAGGTGTGAGATAACTGGTTCATGATGACAATTTAAAAAAATGTGTTTGAGAACATGTAAAAAAAAAAGCGCAGTATCAGCATGTTTATGATCAATCTAGTTCCAATGCCATTGTTGTTTAATTTTTGTCCTTACATGTTGCATGTTCCTAAATTGATAGATCTAATCAAACTATATTAATCAGTATTCAAGTATTCAAATTATTAATTATTGCAGCTTTCATCGACCATAATGAACTAATCTCATATGTCATTAGAGTGTATTTATTTTCTAGCAGCACTGCAGCCACAGGTTGACAATCAAAATATATTCATGCATATTTTGGTGGAAAATAAATCACTCTGCTGTTCAGCATCGTCCCTTGACCCCCGATCACCCCCACCCCGACCAGTCCGCAGCTACAAGTCCAGACTGGCTAACATTATAGCACCCCCCACTGCTTCTTTAGTACTACAGCACTCAGTGTGTACTTAGCTCACTTCTTTCTGTTAGTGATAGAGGAAACTAACATATCTTAGTGCAAATATAGATAATCCTACCTGCTACTGTCATATAATAACTATGGTTTGATTAGAAATATGAATACCTGTTGTATTGGAGTAAATGAGTCTGATTTATGAATGGGTGGTCCTTGATCATTAATGCAAGGGATAAAAATAAACTCTAAAAAACATTAGTCACTTTTAGTCACTTAAAGGTGAGAGCTTTTCATCACAATTCAGTAATTTAATTTTTTTTATGCTCATCTATTGGCTGAAACATGAACTAACTGGAGGGTGTCAAAAATACCGATACAACCACACTTACAGACGAATCAGGTCAGTTAGTTACTGAAAATGTTTTCACCCACCCCAGCTGGTATGTATGTGTATGTGATGTATTGTAAATGTTCCTTGAATTACTTAAACAAAAGTACAGCCTGAGATTATTTCTAACATGTACCAAAAGCTACTCATACCATTTACTTTAGCTCAAGCAATAATTACAGCCATTACAAAGTTCCAGCTTCTCAGTTGGGAGGATTTTGTGCTTTTTTTGGTTTTCCTTCTATCTATTTATTTCTTCCTTAGTAACAGATTATCAAACAGTAAGATCAAACAAACAATTAATGATTAATCTGGAAAATTAAGACAATACTTAAAAAATGTAACAGCAATACCAATACTATTACTTTTGGGTGAAAGTTCTGAATTCAAATTTTACTCAGTAAAAGTACAGTATTATCCTCAAAATGTACTTTAAATATTAACAATGCGGGTGGCAAACATGCAGAATGTCCCCTTGTAGATAACAGTAACATTGAAGCATTTTAATGTTATAGTTGGTCAAGATGGGCCAAATTAGTATAAGTATAAGTGACATGAATACAATGATAAAGTTTATTCTCAATATACTTAGTCAATAATATACTGAATACTGTAAGTACTGTATATGCAACACTGTGCCATTGTGTAAGGAACAGTGTCTTTGTTAGTTTCAGCTAAGTTACTGTCTCTATTTAAACAGATGTGTTGCACAGCACCTCCACTGACAGCTCACACAGGAATCACCTCGACAGTGTGGCATCCATGGCGCCCGGGCCCCCTGCCCCCCAGCAAGGGGGCCTGTTTTGGGCAACTTTGTTATTGGCTTGCAAATACCCAGCACTCACACAGAGGGTAATATGCAGCAAAATAAAGAGGAGAGAAACTCAAGCTCTAGGGTATGTGAAACTATTGTCAGGCACAGACAATGGAAAACCAACATTGGCTGGAAGGGGAAATTTGAGTCTCCAATCTGTTCGACTTTATGTGCTGATAAGAGACGGGGCTCTGCTGGCGCTTTAGCCACCACAGAATACAGTAAACACAAACTGTGAGCCAGAGTAGGTCATTGAGAGTCTTCCCTGCCTTGGGCTTAACATGACACTTAAGTACTACTACAAGGGGAGAAAGAAAAGGCAAGGCTGCACACATTACAAACTGCCTCTATTCTCCGCTCCCAGGCTGAAATGTCAGAGCCATTCTTTCAGTGAGGAGAGAAGGGGTGGGGTGGAGGTGGGCCAGACAAAAGACGAGGGATTCTATGGTGATTTGTTGCATTTTCATTATAACTACTTTGATTGTGCAGGGGAGGTAATCATGGATCTAAACAGGGCCTGAAAGTAACTGTTTTCCAAGTGCGTAACTTGATACGCTCACTCTCTTCCCCTCCCTGACAAACGAAGCTGTGTTTTCTGCATGATAATCCCACCTGCTGACAAATCAAAGACAGTTTCAAACATACACTTAGAGCCTTTAAAGGAATCAATCCCAACAGGGGAGGAAACAAGGACAACAGAGGGAGTCAAAAGGACATGCCAACACCATGAGGGAAATGCTGGAAATAGCTTCTTTTGTACTTGCTCTTCCATTTATTGACATTTATCATAAGATGACCAGCTATGACAGGATCACATCAAATATGTCATGCTTAGCATGAAACATGAACTAAAATCAGAATAACAACCCCAATACAAATCAAATAGAAAAATAAATCAGCTCTCTTACATGATTTACTTTTTCTTTTTCTTGCACCTGTGGGAAAAGGCTTCTTACTGCTGAATTTCATGTAATTATATCATCTACATACCATGGGGGCTTTTGATTATAATTGCTATTTACAGTATTTGAATCTGCGGTGACCTGCGAGTGTTCACGGTATGAGATGGCAATGAGAGCAGTGGTTCCCAGATCTCCATCATCACTTCTTACCAAGTGTTCTGCTGCTAATAACTCCAATACCAGACGTCTGAAAATCTCTCAATACCATTGATTAATTGAAGGAGGTAGTTTTTTTAATAACTCACACTTTAACTCACAGGAAGAATGATTAAAATGGCCCTGTGTGTATGTGTTAACTTTTATAAGTCAGTCTACACTGCACAGTAATAACCCCAAAAAAAACAGACATGAGTAAATAAATGAACACAAGCAAGTGTCAGATCTCTGAAAGCATATTTTATACTGTCTTTTAATAATTGTAGTAAATTAAGTCAAAATATTGCGTTGGGTGAAGCACAGCACATTTCGGTTTCTTATGGTGCGTTCTCTCCTGACCTCCTGAGGCTGGTAGAAAAACGGTTCTGCTATGTTCCGGTGGCGTGTCATACATTGTATACGATCACAACAAATAGAATGTGCACAAAGAGAAAGAGCAGAGGGAGGGGATATTTGAACCCAGACAGGGCTTGTCATGCGATTGGACCAGGTCCATTTCAGGCTGATAACAATGCCAGGTCGGGAGACATTTTGCCTGTCAGGCCACTTAGGCTGAGCAGACAAAGAGGTGAAACAAATCCTGCAGAGGCTACAAAGCTGCAATCCCTCCCAGGCCAGACAGCCTGAGCCTCCTCCCTCTGCTCTCCGTTGGCAGCCGCCACTAGATTAAATAGCTGCTGTTAATTATACCTGGATTGTGAGGCGTTCAGGCCCCGTGGTTAGCAGCTATCCATCAAACCCCCACCACATCCGCCGCCCCCCCCCCACCATTATTCAGAGGGCTGGACTACGGCGGCGGGGTGGACAGTAGAAATGTGCACTGGACAAAACAACTGACTAAATAAAGCTGTGGATTTAACCGTGTCTCTATTTTGTTACTCCACATGTTAAGTCCAAATAAAATTTGCAGTTCATTGTTGTAAGAAAGGCACATAATGAACAGCGAACGAGCTGTTATTGTAACAGAACAGTATGGACAATATGATATATATATATATATATATATATATAGA
>CAFUXE010000074.1:291066-327637 GCA_903364295.1 Serranus cabrilla | reverse complement strand
TTTTTTTTTTTTTTTTTTGTCAAAATAATCTTTTATAAAGATGCTTGTCCTAACAGTAAGGGCGGAAAACTTGGCAATGTCTGAACAGTTAGGAATGATTTCCTGGTCGCAGCCTCTGTAAGTGAAGAATTAGTCTCACTGTGAAGAATTTCTCATCTTTCTTTCTTTGTGGGTACATTTACAAGAAGATAGTTCCCGAGACACAGACATGCACATACAATCTCAGAACTGTGCATGAACAAGTTCTCCAACTATATTCACACACACACACACACACACACGTCTCTGCTCTTAGTCTCCGTGTCTCTCCTTCTCCTCTTTGTTCTGGCTGTGAATCCAATCTCAGCTCAATCAGCACAAGTGCTGGTGTTTCCTTCTCCCCCGCTGCACTCTGCACACAGATGTTAAGCAAGAAATAAAGGTCATGCAAGCATTCAAGTGTTACTGATCTGTTTCTCCTTTTCATCCAGTTATGGAGGCTGACTGAGGAAGGGGTTATCAGATGATACAGGAGCAGATAAAGCGGGCCTGAGGTGTGGGCCGCGGTGTGGTTGGATCTGATTAGACAGCCAACAGGTGAAACGAGGGGGGGGGTTTCCACAACACCAGCATCAGGTCTGCTTTGAAAGATGAGTAGTGATCTCTGAAGAGAAGGAACAACATGACAAAGCTGCAGATCTGAATCTGTGACAGTGTCCTCCTGTCAGATAGTCATCGCAGACTTTCAACATTTGTAAAGACACAGCGCTGTAATTTGATTTGCCCTGATAGAAGGATCAAGCAGATGGAGATAAAACACGTTATGTGTGAAGTCATGTAATCATGTAGCATTGGGACATTTGGAAAACATTGTAACAAGCTGAGGAAAGACTGTATATGAAGTTTTTCCATTAAACACAGAGATGAAACTTTTTGTAATTTCAGCATTTCTGTTAATCTCATCAGGTGTTAAGAGCCTAACTCTTGAAATATGCAATAACACTGCATTTTATATGTTATAAAAAAAAAAGTAACATAAGGAAATTAATTTGTTGGATAGGCTTTCCCACAAAGAACAAAGAAACACACACACACACACACCTACACACACTGAGTCCAGCACTGAAGCAGCCTGTCTGTGATGTGTGAAAAGGAAAGAGAAATGATCACACATTTCTGTCAAACAACGATCAGTGACCTGCTCTAACCTGCTCAAATAACTCCAAACAGGTAAATACATATTCATGTTACACTGCTGTGTATTCAAGGGCCAAGGGAAATAAGTTCATTTTCAATGTGGGAAAATAAACAATCCTACCAAAGAGCAAGCTGGCGTTCTCAGATGATATTAGACGTCAGAAGTGATAAAAAAGTGTTTAAAAATGCCGCACTGAACAAACATAATGTTTTATTCTTCAAGTATGTGTTTGTGCTTTTGACAGGTGTGTAAATGTTATCTTTTAGATACACTGTACACGCGGCTTAGCAAACATTGTAATCACTCTGGCGTTTAAAGACATTTGCCTGATAAGGATTTCCATTGTTTGTAATAGGAAGATTATCACAAAACTATCCAGTGTGATGCTGATAAGGCTACTGTGAGGCATTCCTCATGAGCAAAAGTCTCACAACCTTTCTGTTGTTGATGGTGCAGCCTTTCCGTTTGAGTCTCAAATGCTATGAAACAAAAGTTGAGCTTAAATGTAGGATCTGTAAGTATTTCCCTCTGGTTGCAAGGTCAGCCTTAGCATGACAAACAGCTGGGATCTAATGAGGTAATACAAAGAGAGAAGATGCACCACAAAATAAGATAAAGTGCGTTTGAGAGATAGCGTAGAGCATCTCAGATCACTTAACAGTGATACACGATCTACTCAGGGTCTACCACCTAAACAACATATTACTGGATTCTGTTGCATCTTCTGCTCTTTTACTGGAGTGCTGTTCCAGGGCAAGAATCCACATTACAACTCGCATGCCACACTGTGATATCTATCTGACGTCAAACAAGCATAGGTGGACGGTAAAACAGATTAGATAGTTTCATTATTGATTCACCACAGTATTCTTAAGTTACTTTTAGGGCTCCTGAGCGGCTTCTGCAAGGCTAAATGATCGCACAATGTCATTATACTCTGATTTCACGGGCCTTTTTAGGTCCGTCTGTATTATTATTCTCAGAATGTGCTGGCAAATAGATGAAAATAATGCATTCATGGTTGCAAAGTGGATCAGGAGACGGATACATTTGTCAGCATCAATGCCACCTTTAACCTCCACACAGTTTGGGGCTCATATTACAGTATGCTCAAGAGCATAATGAGCAACATTTAAGAACAGCTTTAATGTACTAATCCTGTGGGAGTGGTTCAGTAAATAGATGTTTTGATGCAATAAGAACTTGTGATACATTTGACATTTTCTTTTACTGATCTTGGGAGAAGTTGCCGAATGACAAGTGAATAATAATTATTCATCAGTATTTATGATTAAGAAATCATAATGGGTCATAAACTTTATACTTTTAAGGTTACTATTGGCACTACAGAGTACGGTTTTACATGAAAACCATTGGTTTCAGCACTTAGGAACACATCTGTGAGCAGTGTTTGGAATAACGCCGTTTAAACTAGCGGCGCTATTTAACGGCGTCATTTTTTCAGTAACGGAGTAATCTAACTAATTACTGTTTCCGCCGTTATAACGCCGTTAACGTTACTGAACGTTAAATGCGGTGCGTTACTATGCATTGACTGAATAAACTGAATGATCTGAACGCACCCCTGGCTCCATACACAGCACGTGAGGAGACGGGCGATTATGATTGGCTAAGGCAGAGTCATGTTTCATGGTAGCCAATCGGTGTCCGTGTTTTTACAAACAAGCCAGCACACACACACGCGCGCGATGAAGCTGCAGAAATGGCGAGTCTGGAGTAGTCCCATGAAAAGTTGCCGTTTTCAAGGTGAATATATAAGCACTACTTCAAATTCATTGCGGTCAAAGGCAAGAAGGTGCTTGTAATGTGCACATTGTAAACAACGCTAATTTAATGAAGCATCTCACAATACCTGCGTGAAGCTAGCCCCCCACCCCACGCAAAATTTCGCACAAACGAAGCACAAACGAAACAGACTATCTTCCCGAAATTTTGCGTGGGGTTCACGCAGGTTCTTAAAATGACTTTAGCTGTAAAGATAATACTTGAAGTGCAGGATAAACCTCTTGCTGTCAGGTTTATGTGCATAAACATTGAAGGTTATGTACAAGCACCTCTGTCTGTTCTACTCATTACAACTGACTGCTGCTTTTTTTGAGTAACGCAAATAGTTACTTTTCCTGGTAACTTGTTACTTTTATTATAGAGTAATTCAGTTGCTAACTCAGTTACTTTTTGGAACAAGTAGTGAGTAACTATAACTAATTACTTTTTTAATGTAACGTTCCCAACACTGTCTGTGAGAGAGAGAGTAACATGGAGTATAGAGAGAGAGGCAGAGAGATTGTTGTTGTTGTTGTTGGGGACAACATGGCTTTTTTCACAGTCTTGGTGACATTAACAAATACAAACAAGACAGAGAAAATTTCTTTAAAAATGTGTTGTCACCCACTACACTTAAAAAAACCCCAAGGTTCAGTTTCAGCTATGAGGGGAAGTTTTACACAAGTGTCCTCCAACGGGTGGAAGCCACAACCATCACTGTAAGTTTGATTCCCTCTTGAAACAGAAGCACACAGTTGAGATTTTACTCACCTCAATTATATTAGTAATTAAACCACCTTCTTATGTTTCCTTGAAATACATTTACAATAGTTCATTTGAAGACTACTATTTGGGCATCTCTCCATATATCTCATAGTGTACAGGGAAAAGGCAGAAAAGAAATAAGTGGAGAGAGAGAGAGAGTGATAGAATGCCGGACTTGAATTGGGACTTTATAGTTACATGGTATGACTCTTAGACAACTAGACACGCTGTCTATTCTGATGTTTTAAACATTCATTTGAGCATGAGAAAGGAATTGTCTAATAGCTGCTGAATATGTGAGAGACAAATGTATGAACACGTGGTTGAATCAGGATTTCTTTGACATCTCACTATTAACCTCTGCGCATTTGAGCTAAGAGGATTTAAAACAAATAGTAAAGGTCACCACAAGGGCTTGTGCTGGCACACAGTACAGAAAGCAGTGCTGCACCAGCCAACAGGGCCTTTCCTGGAGCATACTGAGATTATTTCCTTGTTTGTGCCAGTTTGTTTATCTTGGTGACTTGCTGTACACTACAGTGGGAGGAGAGGCACAGTAGAGGAGATCAGATGGTTATTGTATGGATCATTTTGATGTCTAAATGTTGAGAAAAGATGACTGCCAGGTCTTCAATATGTCCAAAAACATGAATTCCTCAAAAAGAAAAAACTCATCACTTGCGCATAATCACAGTCATTGCAGTAACTTTCATTGAATATTTTTGTGAAATAAATGAAAAATAATTGTCTTGATTGTTTTGTTCATAGCTCTGTGATATTTCTCTCGAATTATTTGCCTAGGTTGTTGTAGCTGAATGTGAATGTTTAATTTTGATCTTGAAAAAAATATCTTTGTTAAAAACTCTTTTTTTTTAAACTAGCACCTTTTTTGGATCCTCCATTGGAGGGGCGATCTCTCTCTGGTAAGGAAAAGTGCAAGACGCAGTAAGTAAGTATACAAAATTCAGCCACAAGTGAGTAATTGTCATGTTTGCACAGAGCATACAGTATGTCCATGTTATTGTCTAGTTGGCCTTTGTCTCTGAAATGTGTTCAAAGCAAATCTCGAGGCATATGAGGTGAGCGCAGTGTGAATGCTAGTTCTTCAACATCACCATTGTGTGTAAGAGTCCAAATAAGCTACTGTTGACATCTGATAACTCAGACGCATTCAGTCCCAGTTTTCACATGGACTGAAGTTTGCATGTTTCTCCAATGTGTAAGAATGTGTCTCTGCCTAGACTTCTCAGTAGAGATAAAGGTGAAGTGAAATTGTCTTTTCACTTGGATCAGTTCAATGATATTCAAGCAGGTAACTATCAAACAAGCATACAATATCAGTCTTAAGTTCACAGAGCAGCAGAACTGCCGGCAGAGCTTGAATAGATGTGGACAAAGGCTGTAACCTTGGCATTCTGTTCATAAGCTACATTTGTCAGCCATGCGGGCCCAGTTAGCGGTAGATGGCTTGTATTGTCCGAGACATCAACTCTCACTGTTCTGGAGATAAAGCTACCCCTCCTTTAATGTATTCTGCTGGGTTTGCTTTTCAACCTGACTGAAAAGCCAGTGCCTGCTGAGGAACAATTGAAGGAAGAATGTGACACATCCAAATACCAGTTGCTTTTTGAGTGGCCAAACAACATGCGCTTTACACACTAAGTATTCAGCCACCCCCCATTCACAGAGCTTTCACAGTGGGCTGGATTAGATACACTGTTTTTTCCCTGTAGTATTTCAGTGATGTAGACTGTTAGATTCAGCATGTCTTTTCTGACATTACATAAAAAAATGTGTGGAATTAGATGGCATATTTGTCATGGAGCGTGTGTGTGAAATGCTGTACATCAACTTACAGTGCATTATTGTGTGGGTGTATAATATTTGATGGGGGATACATCAAAGTGGAAGTGGTTCTTATCTCTGGGTTTCAACAATCCTATCCATATTTCAATGCCCTTGTTGGAGTGGAAGTCTCTCTGTCTGCTTGATCCACTGCAGGTACTGTCACTGAAATAGCTAGATGCCAGCATCAAAATATCCACAAGCTGAGGCACAATGGTCCGAATACAGCTTGAATACTTAAGTGTGTGTGTGTGTTTGTGTCTATGTGTACAAGGGGGGTTGGGTGGGTGGGGAGTGGGGGGCACTTCACTATCCATTCAAGCCCATCTCTGACATATTCCATGGCCTTGAAGTCTCTGTAGAGCATGGTGGTGCTCTCTGGGCTTTGTTTACGGATCACGGCTTGTTTACTATGAAGCCCAGCGCCAACCCTGAAGAGATGTGGGCCCAAGATGTTTTATCTCTTGTCAGGGCTTGCTTCAATTAAATTAATGGAATCCATTCAGCTCTCCTCTTTCCCTTTTCCTTTCAGGCTCGGCCACTGAGGAGAATACATTAAAAAGATCTTAGAGCCTTAAGAAGGTACATCATGGTATTAGCCTCAGCCAGTCATTTTTCCTTGCAAATTTAGTTCTCTTTCTTTCCACTCGATAAATGAAATAATCAATAGGATCTCAAGCTCACCAGGCATAGCTTATCTGTATTTTGAAGCTTGGATGTAAAAAATTCTATTTGAAATGTGTTTTACACTATACTACTTTTTTGTCAGGCCCTTTACATAAAGATTATAATTGGTGACCAATGGCTTTAGTGTTAGTACATGAATAAAAATACCAATATTTTATACATCAGTTAGAGTACAACTTTTTGATTTATTAGATTGTAAAGGGTAATAAGGTTTCCACAATGAATCAATTCACTCTGCAAATACTATCAAAAGTTATACAATTGTAATATCTATTTCAGCTAAAAAGCAAAAGAAGGCGTCCGTCCACCTGGTGAAAAAAATTCCAGCCAGAGATTTTCCAAAATCCAAAAATGTGTTTTCAATCTGGCTTAAAACTGTCCTATAAAGCAACAGAAAATTATAAGCATTTTTAATTCACTCCCACAGATATACATGACTATATCTCAAAAACCAGTGGAGATAGCGACTAAGTTATAATGGAGCATCTATAGGATACCATATGATAGCTTTTTGACCAAATGAAGCAAAATGGTAGCCTGGCTCCGCCCGCCTTCGTACTTCCGCTCAATTCGATTTCGTTTCAGTACTAGGTCTGGGTCTGCCGTGTATTTCAAGGCTCAATTTTTTCCCTGATTTTTGTCCTGGGTGTGGTCCTGGGTTTGTCCCCCAATCAGTGAACAGGAGGCGTGGCTGAGAACAGTGACGTACCTGGTCGAGCGTGAGCTTCAGTTGTAGTCAAACGAATACCAGGAAGCAGTTGAGAGACCATAGATACTAATGAAGCTATTCGATCTGTTGTGGCAACATTGCCGAATATGGATAGATTAAAGCCGGAGCAGGAACAGGCTCTACTTAGTTTTGTTGATGGTCAGGATGTCGTAGCGTTTCTATGCTCCCTGCATCTGCTGTTTGTTTACCGGCAGGCAGGACCGCGGATGGCGCATGTAATATATCACGACCAAACGTTAGCGATTGGTTAAGGCGGATCCGGAGTGGCACTGCAGCAGAGCCAATAGATTTTAAACTTCAACAGCACTCACCTTCAAGTGAGAGAGCAATCTTCTCTGTGGCAGTTCTAGACCTTCTGTACAAATTAAATGAAGAACCCTGACAGTGTGTCTGACTCTGGAGATTGAAATCACCAAGTTATGCAAAAAGTTATGCTCCTGTGTCTCTTGCTGTGCACTAATGTGCATAGCATATCTATTCTCTCTTAAGAAGCATTTGTTATTTCTGCTGCAGTTCAAAGACCCTGGGTTCCTAATTTGTTTCTTAATGACCTTAGGAATCAACTCAATCTTCGGGTTCTGGCAGGCTTGCAAACCTCTACTACATGTCCATTTGAGAAAATATCCAGGGCTTCACCCCTCACAACCGACACATTGGTATCAACACATCTATATTTTGCCACATAGATAATTGCAATGGCACATAAGAAAGGGGGCAAATTGCACATTGCTACAATGCTTTCCTGCCGTTTAAGTGCTTTTATCATCATTAGCGGAATATCTTTTGTGAATCCATCTTAAAACTGGACAGATATTGTTATCAGTGGCCGCAATCTGGTCTTTGTGACTAAATTACAGGTATGTGGCATTTTCCCAGCATAGGCTGAGGCTATAAGTAAGGTTTCTCATTATCAATAGCTCTGCTGTGCTATGTCTGTTGGCAAAAGGTGAAGCAACATTGCAGCTTGGCAGAACAAAATATGGGTCCACTCATACCAGCTCAGCATTGCTCTGAGGATATCTTGTTCTTGCATTGAATGTGTAATGTGTGAAACTGACTATGAACATCTAATGAGTCTCATTCTCAATGTGTGATTTTTTTCTCTTTAATCCCAGAATTGCCCACGTGATAGCTCAATCATTTTTTTGGGTTGTATGGTGAGACACAGAGGTAATTGTTTAATGATAGAAAAAAGGCTAAAAATATGTTATATTAAACAAACAGTACATACTACATGTATAAAGCTATTCAGGTGCTTTTTCTTTTTTTCCGACAAAGGTTGGAAGAGATGTTTTTACCTTGACATGTCACGACTGCAGTCCTCCTTAGAAACGTGAACTATTTAAAGTGAAGTAAGTAACTTAAAGATTAAAAGCTATAATGTGATCACCGGAGGCTAGGATGATGTTACTGTACACTGGACAGGAAGTACAGTTAAAAAAAAAAACAAATCACACTACATAGTGCAAGTGGTCAATACTATGACTTCGAACATTTTGGACAACATACTATATTAAGACTTTATTAAATTATATTTTGGATGCCGTATTACATTATGACTTTTTATGACATTGTTGTGGTTTTAATTGGTTTCAGTGGGGATTTTTGTCCTCAACAGTCTGACTGTTTGCATTTTTGCAACACAGTTTATTATAAACATCTAAGTGGACCTGAAGTTAGACTCTCAAAAATAAAACATTAAAATTTCACTGTAATAAAATAACTAAATAAAATGCTGTGATACTTGGATCACCCTAAACAAAACAGACTGGAAACGCCACTCAGTTTTCTGCATTCAACATGAGCAAGACATTTACTTTTTGAAGATATTTAGATTCAATGTTACATTGTGGTTAACTAAGACTTGGTTAAGCAAGAACACAGATGGCCACTTCTTAAAGTAAAGACTTTACTCTCTTGCTTAGTACCCTGTAACATACTTTAGCTATTATAGGGTAGATATCATCTGATATATAATCTGACACTGCAACTGGATGTGGGACCGAAAGAAATACCTCTCACTCAAAGTTTATGACTCAGTGGTCTCGGTTGTACACAGTATGATAATGAGGCTTACGAAATTTCATGATATTGTGTCACAAGACACTCGGAGACCTTGGGAACAAGTGAAATTATTGTTTTGACTGGGTCCTTTGTCTCAAATGTTTGTCGAGTAATACCGTTTTTTTCTACCAGTGTCAACAGCAGGTTGTCTGGGTGCAAATACTCTTATCTGAGCACACGCTATCATGCATACATTTGCTAGAATTTTATCATTAAGAACCAGCAAAGCTACATAAAGGCCTCTCATGTTGGTTTATGGCATTTGTAATCACCTTGAATTTTAACTCACCCTTTAATGGGAATCAAATCACAATTATAACCACTGTGTGAATCATATATAAACAATGCCTTGATTGCCACTATAAGATAATGAAAGGCTTCTCTTCTTCCAGGTTGAGACAAATGAAAAAAGGTTTCTGAAGACTAGCTGAAGTGTGTGTGACATCCTGCTGCTGTTGGTTAATCATTAAATTGCTCTCCTTTCTTGTCAGGCAGCCCTGTAGTCTTTTAGGAATTCTGTGTTACGCACAGCCGAATACTCCAATTTAACATGTAGAGAGGTGAGAATTTAACCTCAGGTATTCCATAAACGTCTGAAATAATCTTTCTGCTATCAGTCAAACACTTTGAAATGTACTTAAAACACACATTAAAAGGGCTACTAATTGATTTGAGTTTAACTGAATAACAGCCTGAATGTCATTCAGTGGTGAGACTGTTTTCTCTCTCTGTGTTACACTGTCTCTCAGGTTTTGAATTAAGATAATTTCACAGCCTACTAAGAAGAAAGAAAGAAAGAAAGAAAGAAAGAAAGAAAGAATAGCAAAAACATGTCTATTACATTTAGTCATCTTTTGTACAAATATCTTTTTAACAGGGGCCTTGCAGAGACTTACTTGACCCCCTTTGGGTCACTTGGTAGAAAAATAAACTCAATGTGTAAGTTTGTTTACCCAGCTACAGAACAGCTTGTTTGGACATATGAAACATGAACGGTTTTGATACAACAATGGAACTCAGGTTTGCAAGTCTGATGAGTGTGAAACAACTCTGTGCTTCTGTTTCTATGGCCATCAAAAAAGCTCTTTCCTTGTCACATGCGTTGTGTGTCAGAAGACATTTTCATGAAGTTGAGCCCTTCTCATATAGGCAGGGTGGCCAGCGGTCTTGTCAGACAATCTTTGTCCAAGTTACTTTTTCTGTCAAATAAAGTGGGCAGCTATGTTTGGGATTTACAATCCACTGTCTCTACCTGATTGAGTTAAATGCCTTAAAACCAGTTGCTATTAAATCCTTCAAGGTCCAACAAACAGGCGTAGTTTGACTACTGATAAGGAGGCTAAAATAACAATAGATTTGTGTTGGGGAAAAAAAATGCTACAATGTAGCATTTCGTAGTCAATGTTTTGCACATTACCTTAGTTGTACTTACCTGTTATGACATCTTCCCTCAAATCTCAGGCTTCAGTCTGTGGTGGAAAGTAACTAAGTCCATGTAAAAGTTAAAATCAACAAAACATAATAATACATTTTCTTGCCAACAGTAGTGGAGAAGCTTGAATTATAATTCAATGGCTTAACTTTTGGTACTTTTAGGATATTCTGGTGCTAATATTTTTGTACTTTTACTCAAGATTGATTTTGAGTGCAGGAAATGTTGAGCATAATACCACTATATACTTGTACCCATCATCATGCTAGAAAACATCACATCAAAGAAAGAAATGGAGTGCTATATGCATGCAGTTGAGAAAAGTAAAGGGAGAAGGCAGCAACTAGATTAAGTTTTGTAGATGAAGAGGCAGTGCAAATATTTAACTTGGAAATGAAGGAATCTGCTGATAATATCCAACCCTTGTTATCATAGGGACTGCTACATCTATATTTCCCAACATCACAAAGATAAAAACGAGTCCATCAGTGAAGAGAGACGGCAGTTTTTAATTCAAAAAGCTTGAAACATACAGAGTAAATACGAGGATCTTGAACTTCAAATCTGTACAAAAAAAACAAAGAACATATATTAAGACCGAGTCAAAATTATATTTCACAAATTACATCTTTGGAGCAAAACTTTATTGAGTGTAAACCACTGTTCCAGTACAGGCTTTCTATTCTGATAATACTCAGGTTAGCAATATAAAACCTCAAATGCACTCTTGTACCCCTGTCCAGTGAAAAAGAAAGACAATCTATTAGAACATTTCCATCACTGCATTCTTACGCACCTGATTCAGTCACAGGAGAGAACCATGTGCACATTGGGCTTCAGTACACATAGAGACAGATAACCATTAACCTTTGCATTCATAGCTACCAGCCATTTAGAGCCAACAATGAATGCAACACCTACCTGTCCTTGGACTGTAGAAAGAAGCCAGATGACCCAGAGAAAATCCAGGCTAACAAGGGGAAAACATACAAACTCCACACAGAAGGGCCTATCCTGAAGCAGCAGACCAACAAAAACTTGGCCAAGTCAATGGTGCAATGGTGTATTTGCCCATATGCAGTCTGATGGAGTTGTTGATGGGACAGAGGATTGGGAGATGGTGGAGGCAGAAAACCGCTGTCTTCTCCAATTTATCAACCACATATGACACTCTGATTAGTTAAATTCATGTCCCACCGAAAATACACCTAGTTAAGAGACTAAAAACAACCCCTTTCTGCCCTATGCACCTTACTTTGAGCCAAGATTATGGTCTGTTTAACTAGCAAAAGTAGCGTTAGATACATCGTAAATGCACTTGCACCATGCACTTTAGACCATGTGAAATATCTTCTTTTTAAAATCCTTAAAATGGAGTCCATTGTCTTGTGTATCACTGTAGTCTCAACACAATCACTAAAGACTACTAAGAGTCGCAAAAAAACATATAACAGTCCAACCAAAATAGTGGGCAAACCGACCAACCAATTACCCAAACAACAGTCATCCCCAGAGCCATGCTACATATCGAACCCCATGAACATCTGTTCACTGCCTCTCTGTAGCTGCTTTTGTTGAATTGTTGATTGTTGTTTCTGTATCTCCAATTACTTGAAAGTCTCCATTTCTTATTGAAAAGATGATGGTTCATCACAAGGCGAATATCCAGATAAATAAACTTGTACAACAACAGCAGCAACAACTGTTCTGGCCTTGACTTCCACGTGTCCGGCAGCTTAACCATTCTCTATCTTTAATTTAATTTTAACAATTAAGGAAACAGACATGACTTGTATGTATTGTTTTTATGCTGAAAAAACAGCATATATTAAGGCATGGACAGAATGTATGTATTAGAGGCAGACTATAAATACTGAGCCAAGTAAAGACAACTACTTGGAGATTCAAATAAAAAAAATAAAGATAAAGATAGCCTCAGCAGCCAGGAAAATGACATAAAAAGGTATTTACCTAGACTAGTTGTACAACAGTATTGAAATATGCTTATCGTGTAACATAATTAAAAGAGCTGTTTTTCTGTAGGCTGCTTCTATGACATAGTCAGTGGTCAATGACAATCAAACGGATTTGAAGAATGAGGGCAGAAAAGCAGGTATTACCACAGTCCTTTTCATATGCTGTCCTAATCGTAGCTCTGGTCCACCTCCGAATGGACATGAAAATTACTTAGCAACTGTCAAGGGGAAATTACTGGTGATGAATGTGTTATAGCTCTTGTATTCTTCTATCCTCCCACCATGTTGATATTACACCCTTCTGCTGAGTAAATGGCCACAAAAACCCAAGATGCTGCACACATTGACATTAGGAATTATTATGCTGGAGTAAAAGCGAGGCAGGATCGTGAGGTGATTTTCTGTTGAAACATGACAACATAAATACTTTGAGTTCTAACTGTGCCTGGTGTCAGCACAAACAACTGACATGGGATATACTTGGGTGCCTGATAAGACTGCCAGACATGTAATTCCTCTGTCGTCATTATCAGAGCTATCTGTGATTCAACAGCACCAATTTGACTTGCAGTTTGGCGGAGGGATTAATAAATACTAAACACACATCACATCCCCACATTCCTGGATATTATGTTCAGTCTGTCAGTATGTGACAGCTCAGTGCAAAGCTTTTTTTATGTTTTTACAGACTCGTGTATCCATGCATTCATGGATATTTCAAATGGATGACATACAACACCATTCTGTTTTGTGTCTTTGTCCTGCTGGTTCAGGTCCAGCCGAATGCTTTTTTTAAAGCACCGTTTCATTTATTCTTATCCCTCACCCCAATCCGTTCTTTCAATATGTAACAGTCTCAGCATGCTTAATATACACTACATCATATGACAATGTCTATAGTCAAAGTGTTTCTACCTGTTCTGAATGGCCACTCTGGAAGGCGGTATGAAAAGCCTATAAATGCCTCCACCTGGCTGCTTCTGACTGCCTGTCTGATGTCTTCCTTAGAATTTTGTGGGCCCTGTCTTACACCGGATACAAAGCACACAGAGTGCAGAGCTACTGTCCCTGTTAGTTTCAACCCACACAATCGTTATTTTCATGCCCAGTACTTACACTGGCCCTCGTTTATCAATCAAGAGTAGAAACCAGCACAGATTCAGGCGTATATATCATCTTACGACAGAGTTCACGTGTGATTCATGATACGTTCATATTTCTCAAAGATTGCAAGAATGATCGTTCCGTGATAAATGCGGCGGCTGGAAACAATCGTAATTTAAATGTCACGCCCTAATATATACAGCCTCACCCCGAGAGTTTACGACACCGAAGGACGCATTACGGCCAAAATCACATTTTTTTTCGTACGACCACTTTTCCGCCGTACGCTCGTTTCGTAAATGTGCTTATTGTGTGAAGCAAATGTACTTGTACCCATCTGTGCTCCCATGGGCACTGATGCCTTCAGTTACATTGTTTGAGCATTGCTATCTTGAAGCAGCAGAAAAGAATTGTGCCACTGACCAACAAAAACTAGGTCTAAAGTCAATGGTGCTTCGTAGGCAGGTTCACACCCCCACACTTTGCTTGTTATGCACACAGAGATGTGCAGCAGCACTTTACCTCAGTTAAATAGGCTATCAGTAAATGTCCCCATATTAATTTAGATGGAGTTGTCAATGGGACAGAGGATTGGGAGGCAGAAAACCACTCTCTTCTCCAATTAGTAAACCATACATGACCCCCTTATTGGTTAAAATCATGTCCTACCCAAACTATACCTAATTAAGAGACTAAATAGAACCCCCTTTGCCCCTTGCACCTTATTTTGAGCCGATATTATGATCCGTTCAACTACCAAAAGAAGAGTACATGTGCTATAGATCTTTTAAATGGAGCCCATTGTATTGTGTATCATTGTAGTGTCAACATAATGACTCAAGAATTTTCTCCCAAGAAAACAACAGTATCAGTCGTTTCAGTAAGAGTATCAAACAACTTTTTCTAATGTTTAAGGGACAAAGGCCATAGCAGACGTATGATGATGACTCTCATCCAGTGGTAACAAAGTAGGATGTCGGTGACATTATGAGTCTGCAGACAGAATCAGTATTGGGTAGATGGATTGAGGAATGTGGCACTTCACCAAAGTAGACAGTTAACTGTTTCCAAATGGCAGTCAACACTATTTTTTAAACCATGACCATAATCATTTTTTCAAGCCAGTGTTGGGAGAGCTCAATTAAAAATGTATTCCACTACAGATGAATGAATACATGTCCTGAAATGTAATTTGTAATGCATTCAATAGATTACTCAAATCAGGTAACATATTTCAAATACTTTGGATTAGTTTTGGAATACTTTTTTACTTATTTTTTTTTGCTGAGCAAATTTTTCTAGGTCTAATATTGCAATTTCAAAAACGAGTTCCTGACTGTGTTCTGGCTGTGCATCTTGTCAGCTATAGTTGTGTGCTGTGCAAGTTGCTGTGCATTTTAAGAACAAATCTGTTGAAGAGAAATGCATGCCTCATCTGATTTTTAGTACAAATAAAACAAACAAAAATACTTTCTGTATCTACCCAGTGTTTTGATCCACTTAATGCGTCCTGGGCAATGGATGACAGTAGTCTCGTATTTACGTATATAAGTCAATGAGAACTACAACTTACCTGGATGTAACTCCAGCTTTAAATACAATGGTAGTCCAGCTTCAGTCTTTATCACAAAGCACATTGGCCATCATTTATCAAACAAGCGTAGGAACTAGCACAGATTCCGGCGCATATATCATCTTATGATAGAGTTTACGTGTGATTCATGAAACGTTCTTATCAAGCCAATCACAGTGTAAGACTGATCGTTCCTTGATAAATGCGGCGGCTGGGACTAATCGTCATTTAAATATCTAAATAAAAGGCTAAATTAAACATTTTCAAAAAACCTTTGTGTTTGTGCCAGTGTTTGAGGGTTATATGTATTCCAGTTAATTTGCTTTACAATGTAGAAGCTACTATTTGCTTAAAAAAAAAACAGAAATATAGATGAAAAAACATAAGGCAGTGGAAGCCTGAGGAAAGCTAAACCTGGACAAAGAGCTAAAATTACTAATTGGTTTACTGATCAGTTGTACTTTGTTCGATTGATTTGCAATTAATTCTGGTTTGCGGTGCATAAAAGACAGAGGCTGGCGCCAACCTTGGAGCTTGTGGATACCTTATACTCACTTAGAGGGTGAAGGGGGGAGAACATCAATACGTTGTTGTGAGTCTGGCCCGGGACTCACGCTGATACTGTCTTCTTCATTTGTTGGGGCTATGAGGCAGAGTGTATGGAACAATACATTTTCTGTCCATTTTAAAAGGGAAGGGATGGATGATTTGTCCTCTTAAGTGGAGGTAGGAGGTGAGTAACCCTGATCTGCCAGGGCCATTAGTGTGATCTTACGCTTTGGGAGGCACATGGTGGAATAAATGTTCTATACTCCATAGGGATGCATTATACAGAGCTGTGCAGTAAATATAGCTCCTCTACCAATAATATGGCATACCACTGTGTAAATATGTTGATAGCCAAGAAACATCCTCTCCAATGAGCATGAGTTGACCGGCTGAACTTCTCAGCTACTTTACTATTCCACACAATTGAATAGGGTTTATATTAGAACAATAACATACATGTTCAGATTTTTTTGCCAATTCTGGTTCACATATACAGACGTGTGTGGCAGGAAGTCTCTATCCTGTTTCTATGTATGTAATTTACATGCTCAACCTTGACAGTTATTTTTAATGTTACCCCTACTGCATTCAGTGGGCTCACACCTTAAGGCCATTGAACTGTGTTTACTACCCAACAAATAATCACATGGTAATGCCAGTTGGTTTTTCCTGTAATATGTACTACTGTTCCACACATGTATTTATAAGCAAAGCTCTGGTCTACAGTTTATACTTTACATTTTGGAAAGACTGCTGCTCTACAGTGACCTCACGTAATAATCTGCTTTTAAAAAACGTCTTTTCATTTTTCAAACCACTGTCAGTTATGACCCTACCTGCCTGTAACTGCTTTAACCAGGCCACCGCTCTATTCTTTTCCAGACTGTTCTTGGTAGTAGTAGGAAGTGGTGATTACTAAATGATTGTGTGAGTAAATGAGAGTTGTTGTTGTTGTAGGCTCAGTTACTTCTTAGAAGTTAAACTGACAGGATGGCAGAAGGAAGCAAGAAATCATAGGGAATGTAGTAATTTTCCTGAAATTAACTTTGTTTTTCTGTTGGTTTCTGTTTAAGCCACTGACAGTAGAACTATAGTTGCTCTCTTGTTCCACTGGAATCAAATTAATGGTTCAGTTCCCCCCTGTGCATGACAGGGAATTACATAAAGACTCTATCCATAGTCTTATTTTGAACTAAAGTTTTTTTTAATTGTGGATTCTGACTCACAACAAAAAACAACAAACAGTTTAATATTACATGTATAAATTTTAATATTGTCCCACACAAAGTACTTGAGAGGAGTTTTCCAAGGAACATACCATTGGAATCCAATGTTAAAACTAGAAAAGCACTCGGAGAGTGCAGACCTCCCCCAAGGCAATAGGGTCAGTAACTTGAAAAATAATATTGAAAGCATGTATTTTGGGAGCACACTGGCATTTAAATATTTCATCCACTAGATGGCGGCAGTTGGTGAAGGCAATAGGGTCACTGATGCAATAATATAAATTCACAATATAAATTCCAGATGGTGTTCTGGATCACCGATCACCACCAAAATATAATCACATGTTCCTTGTCCCAATACACACGTTGAGTTATTTTGTACACAAACAAACAAACAAACAAACCTCCTTAATAATGACCAAGTCTGACAGCATGAACACATAAAGACATTATGACATGCATCATGTACACACTAATAAAGGGAATCCTTGTCTGTTGGTATCAGAACTGATGGCACCTTAATAGCAGCTGAAACTATGGCAAATAATTTGCGAAATGGACACAAAATTACTGTTAAACAGAAATGCAGAGCAGTTACGCTGTGAGATGACATGATTTTTGTTTAAAAACATCTATAAAATGTTTGATAAAACTTGATATTGTTATGTTTATTAACATACATACAGTGTGTTTTGTAAAGCACTTATGGTGATATGAATTTGTCTTATTCGTTTTTATTAAATCATGTGTAGTTCCATAATAAAAAGTCATAGAGTTAGTCTATAAGCTGATAAGGTGAGTCCAAGTTTTTACATACAGAATATAAATGTGGAGGGGTCATGTTTGTCTGAAGGTGTGGATAGGGAGCAACCTTAAGTTCTCATGCTGATAAGAACAGGAATTTCCCTTAATCCTTGAATTTTCCTGATTTCCTTTCCTTTCTCTCAGCTCCTCTGGCCCTGATGTGTGCTGAGCGGCAGCAGCCCTAATGTTCTCCTAAAGGAGGAAATAGAGATAAGGAAGTGAGAGAAAGGGAAGAGAGAAAGTATTGACCACAGATGCTTTTTGAGTCCAGACTGTTAGCTTTTTAGCGCTGTGTGTGTAGTGATCTGGTTACCCAACGTGCCGCCACCACGTTCAGAGACACACTAGAAGCTTCCCCAGAGACACAGGAGAGCAGCTTCTCTGTCTCCAGCATGGCTGAGAGAAAGATCTGTCTCGGACGTCACTGTGTCTGACCAACTGCCAACCCCTCTCACCCCCCACCCACACACACACACACACACACATGCAGCCCATATCACAGACCTTCTGTCCCAACCACAGCTCTTACAAGTCCCACACAGGTGTATCACCCTGTGGACCAGGGGTCATACATGCTGGACAACACAGCTCTGAAGCAGACACCTGCAGAGTGACTGTTGCCCTTGAAACAGGCCAAAGATCTTGGCTCAGAAATAGGTGATGGCTGACATTTGTTTTTGTTCTGTAAAGCAATCAATATTGCATATGTTTGAAACAACTTATATTGTTAATCAAACAAAGTTTTGTACCATTTTTGTGACCTTGAGTTGGTCAATGCCAGCGTCCATCGCAACGGTCATTGACCACTGAGCTCATTGCTGTGATTTAAAAGCCCCGCCCCCTATCCACACCTACACCTGGGCTCATGTCTGTGGTGGCAACTGAAGGTGAACACTGGGGCTGTTACAACATTAATTTAATGAAGAAAATAATTTGTTCAAACTAAGTCAAACTTTTAAGAATTGAATTATTTTTACAGTCTATCTAGTACAAGACAGTACAGACAGCCTTTTAAAAACTGGCATTGCCATTTTCAGAATGGTCCTTTGACCTCTGGTCTCAAGTTACCTGAATCAAAATTAGATCAGACATGCCTTCTTTATAATAATTCCTATGCAATATATCTGAATACTGGGGTAGTCTTGGAATTGCATTAATTGGGTATCACTGAAAGCTGAGACTCTTCAATGAGCTTGGTCTTATTCATGTGTGATGATTTCAATCCCCATAGTAGCCAGTTCATTGCAGTGAGAGCAAACTTAAAGCTTGACCTCAGTGTATAAAAGGACCAGCTGTGTCTCTAGTCCAGGGGTGTCAAACTGATCCAGTAAAGGGCAGAGTGGCTGCAGGTTTTTGTTCCAACCAAGAAGAAACACACCTGAATCCAATCATTCAATCACCTGAACTGTCTTCACTCAGCTGATTAATCATCAGTATCACCTGTGTTCTTGCTATGTTTGGACATATTATGCTGTATTATGTTGTGTGAGTATAACAGGGCCAATTTTAGCATTTGTAAGCATTTTAGAATGATAATTTTTTTTTACAAAAATCAATATTTGGACATCCTATAATAATGTGTATTTCATTTGACATTTTTAGATATAACATAGTATGCCATTTTTTTTTTCAGTTTTGGACACACTATAATATAATGTTTCTTGTTTCATATTTTTGGATATACTTTACTATTACCCAGGTCCAACAGCATTTACATTTTTTTTGGTGAACTACACTATGACCAATCTTGGACATACTATAATTAGTTTTTTTGTCATCTAGACCAGGGGTTTCATACTGATCCAGGAAAGGGCAGAGTGGCAGAAGCACACCTGAATCCAATCATTCAATCAGCTGAACTGTCTTCACTCAGTTGATTAATTATCAGTATCACCTGTGCTCCTGCTTGGTTGGAACAAAAACCTGCAGCCACTCGGCCCTTTACTGGATCAGTTTGACACACCTGCTCTAGGATAATCACAGCCTCATGAATCTTTACAACAAACTAGAGATTTAAAGCCTATGGCTTTCCTACCTATATTGACAATAAGGGGATCTCTCAGCACTTTCCAGTTTCCGGATTGCCAAAAAATGGAATTTCAGTCAGACAACTCACATTTTATAAAAGTTAATTGCAACAGCAGAATATGTTAGATTTGGCGTCCATCACTCCTCAATGCAGTTACATGAGGTGCGAGGAGTGATGGATATGTATATACCCCCCGTCGGAGCCTTCAGGTGGATGCTGGGGTGGTTGTGGGGTTGGGATAGCAAGTGGCAATATGGATGCAGGCAGCGGCAGCGTAGGGAGGCAGAGGGAGAGGATTGTGCTCAGTTTAAATAGACCGCCACATTGGAGAAGAGGTGTGTTTTGGTAGGGGATGTATGAAGAGTGAGACATGTCATGTGTATGGCAGCACAGCTCGAGTTGTCTTCCTGAACTAGATCGCAGGCTTCACTCAATTCTTGCAGAAATGTTGAAAACATGTTGAAAACATTTTAAAACAAATTACATCTTTGCGATGTTACCATGTGGCAACCTCCTGGTCTGTTCAGTAAAACAAACCTGGAAGTGCCTTAAGCCTGCAATCTTCAAAAAATCCAACAGGGGTCGCCACCGGCGGTTGCAAAAGAAGTTCGGTCCTGTCTATCTCAATACAGAATTGGTTTATTTCTCAATTGAACTATTAACACAGAAAAAAGACAATGGTCTCAATCAATAGTTTGAAGTCTCCTTTAAGATAATAATATTAATGTGTAAATAATGGTCCAATTTAAAGAAAAATAGATATGATAGGTATGATTTGGGACCTGGCTACCTTATGATTGACAGGTCGCTAACACAATATAAGACACTACAATATTAGACATGTTTTCAGTTATTTCACACTTTTTTGTTAAGTACATAATTCCACATGTGTTCATTCATAGTTTTGATGCCTTCAGTGAGAATCTACAATGTAAATAGTCATGAAAATGAAGGAAACGCATTGAATGACAAGGTGTGTCCAAACTTTTGGCCTGTACTGTACACAACTTCAATGTGACATCTATTGTGGACCTGCTTCTCCACCTAAATATTCCCAGTTCCCCACCCCCAAATTCCACTGTAAATTTTGAAGACGCACACAGAATGTTTTGTTCCATGAAAGCGTTTCAGAATTTTAGTAATGTACAAGGATGCAAACATTCTTACTAAACACAGGGAGTGTAATAACAGTCAATTACTCATTTAATCTATATTTAAATGGAGGCTTTCAATACAATCTGCTGCATGTAATTGTAAGAAAATAACATTGCAGGTATTACTGCCTTTTTTCAGGTAATTAGAACACATTTTGATACTGCGTTTGTTGATGTTTTTGTCCATGGTTTAATCTCACAAACAGAGCTGCTAAATAATATGGCAAGTCTCGTCAACTCCTCCCAGTTTACTGCTTAGCGCTGCCTTCACAAAAAAAAAAAAATATATAGTTATTGTAAACTCATGTACAAAGTGTTGAGTAAATATGTATCTTTTCTCTTTAATGTGAGAATAGAACAGAAAACAATAGACTTTTTACTGTGACAGTGCCAGAAGGACTGCTGACAAATACATTACTGTATTAACCAACATTAGTGGATTGGCCATCAATAAGGTAGCTTTATGTACAAAATACAATTTTAAATGTATTTTTTTTTCTTATGTGTTATGTTGTCTATTTAGAGTTCCACAATAGAGTTATTCAAACATGATATGTGAAATATTGGGCCATACACTAGTGAAGGCCATAGACGCAGACAGACCCTATGGGTGAATAATTCCACTTTGATGTTGGGCCATTTTCAATTAGACAAGAGAAAAAATCCATGACTGCATCATTGGAAGGATTTACTGTTTGAGGTCATTGTGACCCATCCTCTGACCCCTGACATGCAAGTCAAATATTTTTTCTGGGTCTTTAAATGTGCCTCTTAGATAGAGCCAGTCCCGCCTACTATTGATAGTTTATTGATCTGTATGTGTCAAATGACTTCGAAGCTGAAAAGGCTAATCTAAAATCAAGAACTCATACACTGCGGTGGTTAGTCAAGCAAAAGCCTAAATGTAAAACTTTTGGACAGAGATAGTGTTTCATGTCTACAATACATACACTAAAACTGTTAACCAAGTAAGTCCATACATATAAGTGATCCATATACCTATTCACACCTTTGACTTTATTTTTAAATTTTAAAAGAAGAAGAATTTAAAACCCTTTTATGTTATAACACCTCAACAGTGCAGCATTAAAACCCCAGTCTGGCCTCACTCCCAACTCAGATAGCAGCACTTTGTCACGGCCCTCGGTGCCTGATACTGATGCACAAGGCACCCTTTGGAGTCTACATGGAACACACCAGGCTTTCTATTGACTGTAATGTAAACTCATTTGTGGCAGTATTAGATACCTTGGATAAATCGTGTAGTATTAATAGCACAAAGGTCCACTCAGAATGGGCAAAAGGGGAGGTGGACAGGTCAGATATACCCCAGACTTTGACCAAGGAGATTGGTGTTTGTATCCATGTGTGAATGTGTGAAGCTTAGATCAATCAAATCAGCAGAAAAAGACAAAATAACTTATAACAAATATCAGAAAAGAATACTTGCATTGAATGCAGTATGTCTTAACCATGTCAGACCAATGGGACTGGGCAAGGCAATTCACTGATTTCAAAACCAGTCAAATAATTTCTAAAATTCATTCTGTGACAGAAAGGTAACCAAAGTAAAAAAGCTCAAACTGACCAACAGCTTTTTTAGACACACATTAGTCCAGTCTGTTGGAGATAAAGGCATGTCTTAATATTTCTGTGTCTTCCTGGGAGATAAATGCTACAGCAGTTTTTTTCCCTCTCAGCTTTTACTCCAATAACTGGGATCTGAGTTGTGCGTAAAGTTCTGAGTCATCCAATAATATCACGTTTTTTCTTATGTTGTTTGTAACTTCCCCTATAAATTCATCTACGTACATTAGTCAGGACATGCTAACATCATGTTATTGGTAATCTACTGCATCGAGTATATTTTGTGTTTTAAATCTTTGTTGTAACTGCTTGTAGAAGTCGTGCAGAAGTTGTTGTTTTCTTGTTTTAACCATGGTTTTAACCCAAACCTTGAATTTTTTTCCTCGCCTTAGCCACATCATTTTGTTGCATAAACTTAAGCAATTACTTTTTGTGCCTTAACATAACCAAAATGTAAACATAACCAATTATTTTTAGTTTGAAGTCATAAAGTTAACTACATTAATAATCAACTTCAACATATTTGTGGTTCAAAACCATCAAGATTCGATCTATTTAGCAGGAATATGCAACATTTGCAGAAATGTGCCAATATTTATTCTGGTGACTGGGTCGTGACATGAGTTAGGATTAGAAAGCCACTTGGAAAGCGCAGACCTCTGCCAAGGCCTTTCTGCTCCAAAATGTAATGGGTTCTTCTTTTTAATGGGTCACATGCTACACTACCCCACCACGTATCATAAGAATTGGGCCTGTGGTTTTAATGTAACCCAGCTTGCAAAAGAAATGAACTGAAAAAATAGCCTCGTTGGGAGAGGTAACAACAGTCTGGATAATCTGACAAGACATTTTATTCTGTGCAAATTGTGTTGCTTTCATTTATAAATGAATGCTTTATCATTTAAATGCATGCCTTGCAGCCGGACTTTGTTCACACTGAAATTATTTGAATTATAAGCCGTCATTAAGTTTACTACAGAAAGCAAATACATCCCGGGAACTTACTTTGGGGTTCACTGGAGGGTTTTGTTTCCTGTGATGGCATGATTTCTGTATTTCACATTACCAAGAAGAAATGATTCGAATTGCAAATTAACATGTTTTTACCCCCTGAAAATAGCAAAGATTTAGCAATAAATCTATGTTGGTTAAACCCTACACACAGAAGCATAGAAGTCCTTATAAAATCAATTAGATAGACATACCCCAGAGACATACCACTGATGACAAACAAAAAAGTCACTTCGCTCTTCTATCTCTTTTCAGCAGTAAACCCACAGTAGATTTTGCTATTTTCCTCTTGTGTTTTATGCATCCGTCCCAGAGGACACCAGCTTATTTCAACTGATTTATTTGATTTTCTGAAGGCCATTATGAAATGCTGCTCTATAAATAACAAAGCAGCGATCCATCGGCAGCTTTCACACGGCCTCAGAGTGTATGTAGCCCATACAAAAGAGTGGCCGGTTGCTAGGAGCACAAAAGCACCACAGCCATTAGGGAACTGATAGAGTTTTGCCTCCTGCCATCAGGACAAAACTATAATTAGACATTAATTGAGGACTCTATGAAGGCCCTAGAGTTTGTGTGTGTGCGTGCGTGCGTGCGTTTGTGTGCACATGCAGCCGTGGTTGTTCAGGAACACATACATGTGTCCATCTGTGATGAGACCCATGTTATGCAGAAATTACCTAACATTTCTTTGTCCATATCTCAATTGTAATGTGTGTGGGTTTGCATGAAATAAAGGATCTCTAAATTCAGATTTCTCAATATCTCAATTTCACAAAACATGAATGAATATTTTCTCATAATTACATGCAAAGAAGAAAAGTGCTTCAGGCTGAATATATGTTCAGATCAAAGCTTGGTTTAGCTGTTTGTCCTCTTCATTTCACCACTAACCTTTATTACACAAGTGCGTGACCTGGACGTAAAGTCCACATTACAACATGCTAGACACTATTTTATGTAGAATACTCTGCAGGTCAGAAAAAAATACCCGTTTTTTTCATTCTGGGGCTGCGTCAAGAGAAATCCGCCTTTGTAGGGAAAATGGCATTATTTTGTGTCACTGCATCTCGTCCAATGGTATCTTGTATCCCTTTGAAGGAATAGGAACTTCAGATGCAGGAAAATGAAAAAATTGCAATACTTTTCTGTCATTTTGTCTAGCTATTTTGAGTCAAATTAGATCAAGGGGTGTTGCATCTGTCTTGTGTAACACAAAGAGACACACTGGTTTGTTGGGAATAGCAGATGCACCTCTCCTGAACATCAAAAAGGCTTGTGATAAAGCTGTGTTCCCCTGTTATTTATCAAGACACGTCAATATTTCTGATGAAATCATGCCAGGCTAAAGCAAGAAACGGGCCAGAATATGAGAGACACACGTTTGGTCCATTTAATTTAACTGCTATAGCTTTTCTTTCACAAATGTACAGCTATCTATACATATTTAACACAGCATTGATTGCTACCAAAAAAAAGCTTTACCTGTAAAATTAGAATAAATTAATCACAGGATGTCTTTTGGGCAATTAATATTAAAAGTGTCATTATTTCTGCAGTCCACAACTTAATCCATACATAGTCTATGACAAAAAGCAGACATGCTGTATATGGAATTATAATCTCATTGTCTTTCAGAGGGGCAAAAATCTCGGCTGTTAGACCGCTGGACAATCACATCTCCATGCCAGACTTAATCACAGAGGACTGATTTGCATGATTGACACTTGCAAAAGCAACACACTTCTATCTTGTCAGGTATCGCAGCTTGGTCAGGATCCCTTGTCATCAGATACAGAGGCAAATTGAAACAAAAAACTTGGGGTCAGTTGACTTTAAGATACAATATCTAATCTGTTTTTCACACCACAATGGTAACGAAATATGAAGTTTGCTTTTTGCATTGTATCTGAGCTTTTTTTCGTGTGTGATGATATTGGTTGGATCAGTCAGTTTCTCCACAGTTTCCTCGTTGCTTTGCAGGGATCCACTGTGTTATAAAATATGTGTCTAGAAGTATAGAATTGTCTTCCAAGTCTAATATTTTGACAAAGCAGCAGCTAGAAAATGTACTGCTAAGAAAATATTCTTTATCACCCAAATTCTTGCGTCCCCAAAATGACTACATGAAGGTATGTTAGTATGAGCAGAAATAATCTTATAATAGAACACTATAACCATTCCACTCCCTAATGTGTGCTTTCAATGCTACTATTTTAAATGAGGAATCCTTACTTGTGTTAGATTATTTATACATTCAGATTCTTTGTGTACTAATTTCGCAGTTACTACCACTGCATTCAGCAGATTGTAGCCTACATTATCATTCATTTGGAGTCGTGTTTATTTCCACCTGATAAACCCCTCTTTCAGCTTGACTTTTGGTCTCCTCCATCTCCAGAACAAAAAATCTGTTTTTGTTCCACTCACTCGCAAGGTGTTAACTTTTCACATATAAGTATAGTTATGTCTTATTCTATCTCCTCTTTATCCTGTTTTCATTTTCTGCTTTTTATCAAAAATCATACCTGTACGGCTTGAAATTCCCTTGTTAAATCACATTAGCTCCGGTGTCATCTTTGTGTCCTCTGCTCTGCCCTCATGAGCCACATACAGTTAGTCTCAAAATACATTGCCGAACATGTGCAGGGTGGTAGAAGAATTTCATTCTCAAGGCCATTTTCTTTTAATCGTCCAGACACTATCATCATATTAGTATAATGTTTTCTTCAGTGCCATGGCAGCAGCGATTGCTCTATCGCCACCAGATAGCGAGCAGTACATGCTGTAGGACTGATATGGCTGCTACGCTGCAGGTTCACTGTAATGATAGCAACTTTAACAAGCAGTGGGGGGGGGGGGGGCAGTTTGTGTGTTTTGTTTGTTTCTCATATATGAAAGTAGCAGCAAGCTATTTATTTTATCAATTACTTATCAGTGATCTTTAAAAATGTATGACCATGCAAACTGGGAAAGTGTGCTGGGTAGGTTTGATCGAACATTAGTTCATTAGTAAGATGCATTTACCTCACCTAAGAGTCCAATTTGGTGTCCCTTATCTATTAAATATAAAAAAAAAAACATATTTAAAAACACTTTGATCTAATAAATCTACTTTTGTTTCATCCTTATATGTCAGCAAGCAGCAAAAAAATGTCTATTCTTCAAGTCAAATCAAAGATAGTTATGCCAATATTCCAACAGTCCTTCAGGGAACACAAACATTTCTAATCAACTACAAAGTATGGTTATCAAGACAATGGATTAAGACTCAGACAGGGCTGGAATAATTTCACCAGGTAAGAGGCAGCGCTGAGTAAAGTTGGCGTAAGACTGCCCTCTGCTGTGGCTGTAACCGTCTAACTGATACTGAGAGGCCCGATGGGGACACCTTGGTACACCTGCAATTATTGTATGTCAGGATGTGGCAGTCACTGCAGTGTGTGGCTGTTAGTCATAAATAAAACCACTGAGGATGAAACATGCTCTCTCTTAATTTCAAAGCGAAGTATCACAACAAAAAACTGCATCCTGGGTAAAAGTATAGAAACTGTGAAACACCATCATGGGACACAGCTGCTGCTGCAATAATTCAAATAAGAAAGTGAATACTGAATTGTAAAACTTAGCCACAATATAGATACATTATGAATATTTCAATTCGACTTAATTTATAACGTTGAAATATGCTTAATAATAAAGTTGTGTATTTATGAGCATAGAGTTTCCAGTAGGTCATTTCAATGCTTCAATAGGGCAGTTTAAGTTTGTTTTTCACTTATTATTGAATTTTAATTGCTCAATCAAATAACTGCAATTAAAAACTAGTGCATTTGAACCACATCATTCTTTTCTTTTATATTTTAATAATTGCATTGAAAATGATTGGTCAAATCTGAATAACATAATTAGAATTTGAATTCATTAGTTCCAAACTGAATTATAATACATTTGAAAATGTTACTTGTGCATCACTGTTCTCTATTCAATTTCAGTTTACTGAGACAAATATCTGGTCCTTGAAGAGGTCCGTAGCTACATTTTAATAGTTTTTTGTTTTTTTTTAATTGGATTAAATCCTAAATCCAAAGAAAGGTGTGTCAAAATATGACTCGGTAGCTTGGAGTTTAATTTTATAGACAATATGCAGCACTGAATTTGTTGAATTTACTGTACCACAAACGAGAGAATTATTAGCGAGCTAGCGTCCCTCTGCCTCACTCTTCACTGCTAGTGACTATTTCGTTGGGAGGAGAACGAGGGGCAGCTCCAGAGACGATCTGGCTCTAGTAACTCAAATTCAGCTTCTGCTGAAGCAGGCTGGCTGTGTCCAACCTGAATGGTTTGTATGATTTCCTATGAAAAGTAATGCACTTGAATTTATATATTTATATGTCCCACAAAACCCGTCACAAAGCAATGTAATATTAAAAGCCCCAATCACCAGATGGATGGGCGGGAGTTGTGGTGTATGGGTCAGATTCCCCGTCTTTCAACCAGGAGACCAACTTTAATCCATTCATCTAGTATCCTTTACTGCTCACCTGAACCTGGGTCACTCGTGGCTGGAGCACAACCCAGCTGACATTGGGCGAGAGGTGGGGTACACCCTGGACAGGTCACAAGACAATTGCAGGGCAGACACATAGAGACAGACAGACATTCACACTCTCATTCACTCCTATGGGCAATTTAGAGACACTGGAGAGAACCCACACCAGAAGTTATGTCTGCCTAACCCTGCCTTTTTCCCTTACCTCATGATTATTTAATATTAACCCATGTAATCCCACTGGTCACAATAGTGACTGTGGAACAATATCTTATATGGCTCTAAATGTTGCTGAATTTAAATGATAAAAGATTCAAATAATAAAAGGTTCTGAATGAAATATGTGCAGTGTCACATGACCAGAGCTGTTTACATTCTGGCTGTCCTGTGATAAGCAGATGGATGCATCAAAGCTCCCACAAAATAGGTTAGAAATGTATGTTAACATAAAGATAGGAGAAATATTTTTGGCACACATCATATTTAGGGTGTGTAGTTTTCATATAAGCATTTGCAATAACTCAATTGTGTATACTGTGGGAATGTTGAAGGCAACAATTGTGACCAGCAGGATAACACAGTGTATCTATGTACACACATGCTAATGTTGCATCCCATTTGGTCAGGAAGTCAGTATCTGGGAATAACATGACATTTCCTGCCAAAATTAGTGGCGTGTCGTTCATGAACATCTCATTCACTTTGAAGTAATTGTTTAAATGACTGGAGAGTATTGAGTAGATTCAGTTATCGATTTGTTAATTTTTACGCAGTGCGTTCCCTCATCACATGGCTGCTGCATCAGCTCAGTCAAGACAGGAAACAGAAATGATTATATCTCGACTCAACTATGCTTCTTCAAGTTTGAGGCTTTCATTCATTTGTCATGTAAGAGCTGTAGAGGGTCAGCCACAGGGCTGTGGGATGAGCAGTAGTAGATTCATACCGATTGGTCTTTGGTTCTTCTGTCATGTGACAGGCAGCTGTGGGATGTGCAGTAAGCACAGTGGGTACAGAGTAATACAGCGCCGCACTAGTTAAAATGAATTAATGACTTAAAAAAAGATTACTTCAATTAAATGTCCAAGAGTCAGTGATCTGATTAAGTAAAAAGACATTAGCCAAAAGTTTGAGACAGAGGAACCAATGGTTTCTGAAAACCAGACGGGCCAATCAGAAGAGCCAAGGGTCTCTTGCCACCAGAAAGGCCAATTAGAAGAGGCAAAAAAGCTACATGTGATCAAGAATAGAGATAGGCTTCAAACGATGAAGACTCCAGAACACATCGTTTACAGCCCAAATGCTGCAGAATACAGCGGTATGCAAAAGTTTGGGCACCCCTGACAATTTCTATCATTTTCATTTCTAAATCATTAGGTGTTTGGCTCAGCAACTTCATTTTGATCTATCAAAAAACTGATTGAAACAGTCCAACACACCTAGTTTCATTACTGAAATATTACTAACAGACGATATGGAATATGCATCAAAACAAAATTACACAGGTGTAAAAATTTGGGCACCCTTGTCATTTTGTTGATTTGAATACCTGTATCTACTTAGCATTGGTTAATTGGAACACAACATTGGTTTGGTGAGCTAATCAAGCCTTGAACTTCATAGACGGCCAAAGTCACACTAGAATGCCATAGACAGAGCATTCCACTTGCACTGTTGGAGACTACCAGTGTCTGAACTGCACATTTGTTAATAACTGGAAGGGATGTATAAGAATTTTTGTGTAGGACAAATATGTTAATGTAGTCGTGTGTAAAAATGTAAGTGAAAAAACATCTATATACAGTATAATGGTTAATGATAATGTTTTCCATGAAAATCTGAAAATAATGGTTGATTGTTTCAAAGGGATATTAGTGACACATGATTTGTATATTTTCATGTCTGGGAAAAATGTGGGATTAAATGGTTTAAGGAAGGAGTTGTGGTGACTAAACCTGACTGTAGTACAGCAATCAATGTGTTTTAAATGCAGTAATTGTGACATAGAGTACAAAAGTGTCCATTACATGCCTACTGTGCATTTCGTTCACCTGTCAGCAACGCATTGTTAAAAGCACATTTTGTAGGATATCATACGGATCACACTGTAAAAGTTTTTGTAGGAAACCATCAAACCCCTTCATCTGAATAAGTTGAAACTGTGTAATGGCAGGAAGTTTGCTAATCCAGGGTAAATCAGGGCGGCCAGGGATCAGACAGCAGGTTCATCTTCGCAGCTGCTGTCCACTTTCCTCCCAACAAATGAGTCTTTAGTGGCAGGGAGGCTGGTAGAGGGGTTGAGGGATTTGCTCGCTCGCTGCTCATTGTCTCATTTGTAAATACATCAAATTCAGTCCCCCTTATCACCTTCAAAATTATTTTCCAATTTATCATAGCTGTCATATTTTGTGGAGACAGACCTTCCATTCTGCCACTTTGGGTTTAGGATTCAATACAATGAACAAACTGTCACACATGGACCAGAAGCTCTATGATCTCTGCACTCAATTGCTCATCCACAGTGCCTGGATGTGTGTGTGTGTCAGTAAACTGAAATTGAATGACTGTAAACTGAGTTTGAATTGTGAAAAAATGAAAGTGTATAGAGAGTCACATTTTCAGTAAGGACCAAATTTCCCAAATTCAGCATGGTTTTACCAGGCTACAATTGAATCTAAAATATATTGGAATTCAGAACCAAACCAATAAAATAAATATCAAAATATGCTATTCTAATTATTCCAAAACAATACTTATTCAAAGTGCATTACGCAAAGTCAAGTGGATTTGTCTTTCAAATGTAGTTTCTAAATTCAGTCATTCAAGTTAAGCAATTCAAATTCAAATATATATGATCTAAGTTCAGTTTCTAGAGATATATATTTTTGCTTATATTTAAACTTCCAAAAACATATTTTTCTGGGTTTTTCTATTGATTGTTTTCTAAATATGCTAATATCAAAAACATCAGCATTATATGGCACAAGGTGATGGGAAGACAATGACGATTAAAGATGGACATTGTGGTTTCTCTGTCAGTATGAACTAAACTGGAGATCAGGGAGAAGCTCAGGGACAAAAGCTGCAGAGAGAAGAAAGGGGATCAGTGTAAAGAACTTTAAACCCATGCAAGTACCCTGGAACATCTGGGCTGCTCAGTTCAAATAATGAAGGGCAATGCAACCTGAAAGCAGATTAAAAAGCTTAGTCTGCTCTAACAGTTTGGGTGGCCATGAGTACAAGTGTGAATTATGATAATCATGCTGAGTTAAACTACCAGGGTCTGTGGGAAGTGAAAAAGCAGAGTCAGTTCATCATGCAGGGACATCATGCTTGTGTGAAAGAAGAGGTGCAAACACACAAAGATTGATTTCACTATAAGATCTGTACCAAACGCACACCAAATGTTTTCCTCATTGTATAGTATAAATACATGTGGCATGTATGAACTCAATCAACAATAAGACTTCAATATAGTACAATAGAGCTACAATAGAGCATGCACTGATTGAAGATGAGTTATTTTATCAACCTTAAACCAATATAATCTAACCAGATCTTATACTCCAGAAAGCCAAAACATCATCATATCAGTGCAAAACATTTTTACAAAAACAAATTCATCTCAAGCTCCATTTAGTAGCTATTCAGGGGCTAAAAAAAATCTAAAAAAAAAAAAAGTATGTTTTGTAACTGCTGAAGAATAAACTTTGAACTTTATTTTAAAGTTATTTTTTTGTAGGAACTTATCGTGTTTTTTCTATATATTTTTTAATAGACATGACATGAATCTAAGGTTGTATATCTAAGAATATTGTAAATAAGGACAGTTAATTAGGTATGCCGACTAACAATTTTAATTCAACTAAAAATGATGTTAATTATTACTGAAATAATTACGTTGCAATAGAGATATAATTATAGAGCTCTATGTTGTCCAAACTATAAACGCTCTGCTTGTGTTTTCAGTGTTGGGTGGCAGTGTTGTCTCTATTAACGCTTGAGACGTCCACTGAATTACAATGCAAATGCATTTTCTGCAAATATATGTACAATTTATGTCAAAGGGCTGGGTAATTGGTGGGCCGGCTAATTGATATTCAGCTCTGAAGTCTCATAGGCAGCCGATTGACATTCATTCTCTGCTGCCTAAGAACCAGTACAGAGAAAACAAAGCCGCTGCGAGGAGGCTATATCAGTGACGAGCTGGTTGAATGGCCTTGTGTGCTGAACACTCAGACTTCTCCTTTTTTTTTGCTCAAGATGTCTTTTAATGTATAAGAGCAGGGGGTTTTTTTTCTATAAAGAAGATCCAAGAGAGCACCTGCGTTTGATTTCTGTGCCCGCAATTTTCCTCATTAGCTCTATATTCAATTTGGCTGCATGTCCCCTGTATTGTCAGGGGATCTGGGTCAAACACTCAGGTCACTTTGAAGAGCTTGAGTACTCTATCCTTGGCCTCATGTTTGATACCAGACAACTGGCTGAAGATTACCATCAAACACTTGTTACTGATCTTGGGCTAAATAAGTGACAATGACTTTCTGATTAAATGTTCTCATCCGACCGTCTACTGACCTCAACAACTCCCCCGTATCAAGTGTGACAGGTACGCAATATCTGTCCAACAGAGTAAACAAATTAATCTGTTTGTGTGCTCGATCCTCGATTCTTCAACTGTGAAGATCAAGAAATATTTAGCTAAAGACTGACAATTATTTTAAGAATAGGAGGAATAAAATGAAAAGAATGAATAGGGAAAAACAGATGACCAAGTCTATAGTCAAATCAAAAGAGGTTGTTTTTATGTGAACTGAAGATTACTTATGTTCTGTGCTAGCATGGAACCAATGTGTTGAAGCTGCAGTAAGCTTGTAGCCTGTAAAATCAACACTGACACAAAGGAAATTACCCCTGATTTTAAAGGTAAAGTAGCGTGAGCGTGTTGACTTTAGGGACGTTTTCAGTTTAGTTGCACAATAAACTATCAAAATGTTTTTCCTCAAAAAATATTTTTATTAAAATTTCAACAAATGCAGAAAATATAGACACGGAATCTGTGTCTAAGAGATCTATACATTATATGGTGCATCCATGATTAAGGGTCACAATATGTCATCTTGTCCCAGTCATCCCCCACCACACGAACCCCATCTACAAGCCAGCAATCTACTATTTAAGTACTTTGTCCTGGCAGTAGTAATGGATGGCCTTGGAAGTCAGGTTTTATATTTACAGGAAAGAGGGGAAAAAGTAGTGAATAAATAAAGAAAGGGGATTAGAAAATCGACAAAGTTCAGATTGTATCACTGGTGAAAATCAACAAAGAAACAAAAAAAAAGGAGAAATAAGGCTTCGGCTTTACTGAAGGTCCTGTGAGTATTTTCAAAAAGGTCCTTAAAGCTTAAAAAGAAGCAAAGCACAGGCTGCATCATTAGAACGGACTCAGGTGCACAACTTATAGCTTAGCTTTGGACACATTGGCCCCGTGCACAACCATAAACTGTTACCGACGGTGACAGGCGAAGAGGGATGCTGAAATAATCAGCTTGAAGATGGATTCCTATTAGTTGTCTGACAGTGAAAGGTTTAAATCCCGCAGCTGTTTTATTTTGTCAAGAGGCGCAAGTCTTATACCTGCCAATTTGTCATATATTCAATCTCCGTGCGGTGGGGATAAACTCAGGGTCACATGTGAGATGTATTAGGTGTCTCAGGGATATTTGGTACTCGGAGCAGAAAAGGGTCTAGTTTCCCTGACCTGAAAATAGATATTTGGTAGGTTGGATTTTTCAGAAGGTTGTACAAAAAGATGTAAACCTTCATCTTAAAAGATGAAAGAGAAAAACCATGAAAACTAGAACATTTCATGAAGTGAGCCCATACTCACTTTCATTCAGCCTAATATTGCCAATCTTACATAACAGGTCTCACACTGTGCTTAACAGGCTCTGTTAAACCAGCACCTCCTCCCGTGATCAACGTGTTCCTGTATGTGTATCTTTCTGGATCAGGAAAAAACACATGTTCATTCAAATGTAAATCCACACAAAAACTTAAAATTAGCATTAGCTTATTTTCACCTGAGGTTAATCCAGAGGCCTGTGATCATACGTCATTATCCAAATGACATATTCAAAGAGTGTACAGATTTATAGGAAAACAATATGTTATGAAGGCAGACCTTTTTGCCATGTTAGTGATATTAAAAATTTGCACAATTCCAAACCCAAACTTAAACAAAGCCACTAGTCCAGGGGTGTCAAACTGATCCAGTAAAGGGCCGAGTGGCTGCAGGTTTTTGTTCCAACCAAGAAGAAACACACCTGAATCCAATCATTCTAATCACCTGAACTGTCTTCACTCAGCTGATTAATTATCAGTATCACCTGTGCTCTTGCTATGTTTGGACATATTATGCTGTATTATGTTGTGTGAGTATAAAAGGGCCAATTTTAGCATTTGTAAGCATTTTAGAATGATAATTTTTTTTTACAAAAATCAATATTTGGACATCCTATAATAGGGTGTATTTCATTTGACATTTTTAAATATAATATAGTATGCCATTTTTTTTTTCCGTTTTGGACACACTATAATATAGTGTTTCTTGTTTCATATTTTTGGATATACTATACTATTACCCAGGTCCAACAGCATTTAAATTTTTTTTTTGGTGAACTACACTATGACCAATTTTGGACATACTATAATTAGTTTTTTTGTCATCTAGAACAGGGGTTTCAAACTGATCCAGGAAAGGGCAGAGTGGCAGAAACACACCTGAATCCAATCATTCAATCAGCTGAACTGTCTTCACTCAGTTGATTAATTATCAGTATCACCTGTGCTCCTGCTTGGTTGGAACAAAAACCTGCAGCCACTCGGCCCTTTACTGGATCAGTTTGACACCCCTGCACTAGTCGCATGTCTCACACTGCAAGTTCATTACACTCTATTTGATTCTATTTGAACAACAGCAAGCTAGTTTTGTTGTCTCTTAAAGCAAAAGAGAAAAAATGAACACAACAGGACAAAAAAGCACAACAGCAGAAGAGATAACACAGCACAAAGAGAAAACAGTACAACATAGGGGAAAATACATTTGTGTCTCTTCTCTGCTCAGTTGTTGATATCCAGGCTTTGTGACTTTGTAAGCAATCTCAGGATGTCTCATTGTTAAACGGCTGTTGCCTCGATTCCTCGATCCTCGTGTCTCTTACACGCCTGCTCCAGTCAAACGTCCCGTGGGCCGGACTGAGACACCAGGAGAGGAAAGGAATCAGGAAAACACTGATTTAATGTGACTTCCAGTGAACACAGAGATATTTCAACTCATTTTGTTGGATGTCAGTGCATCCAATCAGCGATTAGGAACCATTCTCTTATCTTTAAGTAAACCTAACATCTTGGATGACTGATGTCACCATGCTGGTTTTTAGTGGTCTAATCCAACTGTTGACTCATGTATATTAAAGAGGCTGTGGATTGTAACAAACAGCAAATTATACGCATCATCAGCAGAACCAAATAAGCATATTTAATGAGATAAGGTGTATTAAATCCCAAGTGAAGTGATTCATTACAGCAATTAAAAGTCAAAAGGTCAAAGGTACGAAAACTAACATAACCTGGAAAGCAATAGCAAAAGCAAAAACTAACCAAAGTCCCTAGCAGTATGTTCTAATGACAAGGAAATCTTAGTGTTTCTAACAACCAATCTGTGAACTTTGTGTACTAAGTGTACCCAAAAAAAACATATTTTTAAACTGTCCCTCTGTTGGATTGCTCAGTTTCACTCTCGCTGGTAAGCAGAAACAAATCAAAGATGAGAGTCAGTAAATTTAATTAAACTGTCTTTGAATAAATTCCAAACTTTAACACACAAGACAACATAACATAGAACAGAAAAAGACAAGCATCTGTACACCCGAATAAAGTGAACATAATTTGTGCAACCCCCATGTGTTCACACAAGAGAATAAAGCCAAGCTCATGTGGAGATGCACTTATTTGCAACACTATATTGGTGAAATGAACCTTTATTAAATAGCAATATTCTCCATATACCACCTGCTAGTCTCATAATGAGAAAGGATTCAAATTAGGGAGAGGCGCTCCTTTCTTCAATGGCAGCCTGTTTCTTTTCATCAGTGAGCGCTTCAATAGGATACAATGATGGAGCAGAGAAAGGGTGAAGAAAAGAGAAAATAATGTACAGCACAAAGCAACCATTTTCCACAATTTCAAGTCTTAACAAGGTGGAATTTTCTGAAGTAATAACCATATTAAACAGTTTTTTATTAAAAAGAAAAATAAGGGACACAGGTAGACCAGAGGACCAAGTCAAAGGCTATTTGAGTTGGTGAAATGATTGTATAAATGTTAATATAGATGGCAGAGTCTTGGAGTTGACCGCCGAAAACAAGTGAAACAACAGCAAAAACAAATGTAAAAACACAACAAAAAACAACGTATGTGTCAAGTGTTTAAAACAGGAGATGCAGATTAATTTGCATAA
>CAFUXE010000074.1:210360-243857 GCA_903364295.1 Serranus cabrilla | reverse complement strand
AAAAAAAAAAAAAAAAGATGTCAGTTAAGGGACAGTTCTAACATTACAGGTTAATCTAGGCTCAACAGTCACTCAAACAAAACGATGTCAAGTGCTGACCATGCACTTAAAACAAATAAATACTGACAGTATTTCAACTGGTACAAATGGGAGATTATAACAAAGAATCCCCATGCTTTCATATTATCATGAGCCTGTTTCAAGCTACGGATATTCAATTCAGGTTCTACAGGACAACAAGCGTGTTTGATATATTATCATATCTTGTCTAGATGACATTTCAAGAAGGCAAAACTTCAGGTAATACCAGAGCTATAATCATCAACGTGCTGTGAAATAGAGTTACAGTCTCATCGTACTCATTTTGTTATGTCAGGTGGCACTAATTCTACTCCATACCAAGCCCAAACAACAAACAACAACAACAAAGTTGAAAATGAAAAAGGGAAGGTGTGTCACAGAATGGCAGAGTTGTGTGCGTTAATCACTGGCATAGTCCTCTATTCTCAGGTCCTCCTCCTCTAAAAGGACTTGGCTTGTCGTTGGTTGGGGCTGACTGGCTGGCAGACCCTCCTCATCCACAGCCTGACCTTCCTCTTCCTCCTCACTGTCTTTCTCCAACTGGGCTGGCTCTTTGTCTGTAAGAGCCTCCAGTTTTAATCTGTGGACACACATACACACACACAGCCACATAGACACACAAAGACACACATATACACACGGATACATGCACACAACATGAAGCCAAACACAGAAATAGCGTGTTAGGTCTAAGGAAATGTAACATTGAATACTGTTGACATCACTGTGGTGGTAAAACAGCTGTGCATCATTATTATAAAATATGCACATGGTGCAAAAACTTCATTTGGGTCATCTGGCACGGGGCAGCAGGCCAAAGGAACACTCAGAGCCTGCACTATACATGGATATGTAATCAGTTGGTACCCTGTTTGTGAAAATGTTGTCGTGTAAAATCAGTGATCAGTTTAGAGTTTTACCATCAGGTGGAGCCATTTCTTCTCAAATTCAAACCTCAAGTTTCAAAACATTTAATTCACTTAAACATTAAAATTGTATAACATTATCGTATCATTCTGTGATAAATAAAGCATGAGCAGCTATCATAAGTGTTCAGATATATCTGTCAGCAGCTTCTAAAAGTTAAAAGCAAGAAAGTAAACCCTGAGTTAGCATTACTTTGTCAAATAACATTCAGTATTATTTAAGTTGTTGAAATGTAATGATCCTGCCTCAGACAAACACAGTGTAGTGGTTCGATGTCCATTGTGGATCTACTCATCCCATGGTTTCTCATCATATTCTCCACCAGTACAGATTGCTGCTGTGAAAAGCTGGTTGGATCTTTGGATTGCAAAACTTTGGGGTCATGTTGTAATTAACTGTATCATGGCAAGAGGAAATGTTTGCTTTACCTGCCAGGGAACCTCCTCAGGGACATCTGACCCACGTCCTGGATAAAAGCTATCTGAGCTGGAAAACACAGTATAGTGCAGAACACTTCAATGAATGAATCCTCTTAAACATACACTCTTGCTCAAAGGACTGAAGAGTTAGAACAACACAAAAAAATACTGTTTTACAGTAAAGCCTGCTGCACAATAACAAAACCAATATGAATGATGAAATCTGAAATGTCACTACAGTACAACTATTAGGCAAGAAATATAGTCCTAAAAAAGTTTGGCTTTGATGTGTTGCTTATTTGTTCAGTGGCTGATACATGTGGCTTGCTGTGAGCAGCTGTGTTCAACTATTTGTCAAAAAAATAAATAAAATCAAAGCCGGGAAACCATAGAAACACAGCATGATATGACTGTGGCAGCCTCAAGGGGTTGATGTTCACTGTGGATCATAGCAACTACAAAAAGTTGTAATTCAACTTTCAACAGGTCAATGTTATGCTGTAGGATCAGTGTAGGATGAATGGAAGTCAATGCATTGTCTGTGTGTGTGAGTGTGTGTGTTACCTTGGTTCCTCATAGGATTGGTGAGTTTGGCTAGGTACGGCAGCAGTTCAGTCTGCAGGCTGACTGGTGTCAGACAGAAGCTCCTGAACAGGGACTGGGCAGCCAGGCAGTTCTCTCGGTGCTGACAGGGACAACATCAGTCTCAGTACAGTCTAATAGTCAGTCACTACATTAAAAGTCTACTTTTACATGCAGAAACTAATGTTGTCCATTTGTTTTGAGTGATCCATTCATAACCCTTCTAATGTTTCATATATTTAGGCATGTCGTCAGTAAGGGTGATTTGATCACACAATCAAGGACCAAGTCTTAGAGGCCGTCCACACGTACGTAAACGATCTTTTTCCTCTCCGTTTTCCCTGGCATTGTATCAGGAATATGAAAATATGCGTTTTCGGATTTATTCACCCTGGGACCCGATTTCAAAAAAGTGCGTTTTCGGGCTATGCGTTTACAGGATTCGTCTGGACGGTCGGCCCAAACGAAGCAAAACATATGCGTTTAAGGAAAAAATCGTCTCCGTGTGGACGGCCTCTTAAACTATTCTGAAACTTTGAACAACTGCACTAATAGAGACTTTGATGGAGCACTGAAAACACGACTACAGGCTGTGAGGTAGACTAGTGAGAGAGTTGCTGTCCGTATCCAGTCTGATGACGGTTAATGTCCCTGACAACCACTGTAGTCCAATTTAGCCACTTCTTAGCAACTGCCTTTTTAAACTAAAAAAATTCACAAGTGGGGGTATTTGCTAACATATTTATTATTTCAGGCATCCAGGCAAAAACCCATTCAAAATCCTCATTGAGTTTGAGGGCACTAAAATGCTAACTTCTGGGTTTAAGAACGCATTCCTGTGGCTCCCTCTGACAGAGTAACAGATCCAATGTGTCTTACCTTCTTGTTGACCAGCAGCCAGTTGGGTTTGTGAAGTGGTCTAAAGCCAACAGAAACTTGTTGAGAGTTGGAGTGAAGGAGTCCCCTGGTGGCCACTGAAGACCCATATTGCCCCATCGTGCTGCGACTCTAAAAAACAGAACAGCACAGCTCTTTATATGAAGCCAAAGAATATTGTTCACGGACAATCTACCACTTGTTAATACACGAGTCAAATCAGTACTAATATGTGTATGTAGTGTCTCTATACTCACACTTAAAACACACAAAAATGTAATTGGTGTTATTCAATCAGTAGGAAGAAGGGGATTCAAGATATGGTGTCATGGCTGTTGTGATCCCATAGTAAGATGGTCTCTAGTTTCATCATCTCACTGGCTTATTTCTTAATGTAGTGCTTTTCGGTATGAATTCCTGCTGACATTATTAGGGAAAGACTGACCGTCCAGTCAGAAATAAGGAGGTCGGCATCAGACAGATACTCGCTGGCTCGCTCCACATCCTCCACCTCAGAGAAGAAGTCCGGGTAGTTTTGGTGAAGGTAAAGGTTGAAGAACTCTCCCGACATGTGCGAACGCTCAACAACCAACTGAACAAAGACACATAGACAGTCAGGTTCTCAGTGTTCTCAAAGACTAAAATGACATTTGGGAATGCTGTTTGTGTCAAAGCTAGAAAAAAAAAAAATCATGCGTGCACCTCAGGGTCTACAAGTAATGCTTCTCTGTGGTGATGGGACAGGTGAGATGGTAGACCAGGTCCAGGGGCACATTCAGCTGCTTCAGCACCTTCAGGTTTCCCTCCTGTTATTGACAAACAACAAACACATAGAAAATATAGAATACACATTTTTAAATCAGACTTTGTGGAATACAATTGATAATGTCCTCTGGGATCAAGACCTTAAATTATAAAACTGGTCTTCTTTATGTCTTTCTGTCCAAAAAAACAAACATAAAAAAAACAAAGTTAATCTTCTGACTACCCTTCCCTATCCGTGCCTCTCAGCTTTAAGCCATTTGGTTATTAAGGACGACATAATTCTTGCAGAGTATATATTTTTTTAAAGAATCAGTCATTTCCATATACACCTGGTCACTGTAGTATCTATCAGATGGTACTTACACATGAGGAAATAGTGCATTTGTTTCGTCGGTGAATATTCGTGACAGCAGCACAGTATATTTGGGCTTGAGCCAAAATTAAATACAGTGTGAAAACAGAGGAAAGGCTTGGATGGAAACTGGGAGATATGACTCACGTTTGCAGTGCAGGATCTTTCCCAGTGCTCTAAACAGGAACAGAGAAGCATCTTTCCCTCCGATAGCCTGCTCCTCTCCCTGCTCCTTCATCACTTTGGGCTTCCTCTTCCTCTGGTTTGTTCTAGAGACAGCCTTGCCCAGTGACGAGCCATGTTGGTCCTTCTTCATCCTCCACGGCCCTTTTTCTAACGACTTATCTGGAAATTTATGATGATGACGGATATTCTTTAATGTCAGCTGATGAGACAGGGAAACATTTGAAACATTCGAGGCAAGGCCATGCGATCATTAAAATCATATGGTACTTATAGTGAATTTTACTGTGTGTGTGTGCATACTCTTGCCAACCCCTCCTATGTGGTGTATGGATTTATAGCTAACCTGGTAGTGAGGAAAACTGGAGGCTGTTGATGGCGCTGCGGATATCTCCTGAGCTTCCTGAACATATCATTTCCAACATGGCCTGGTCAGGAAGGCACATCCTCCCACAGCTCTGCTTACAATTATGGGAAAATATACGGTTACAAAACACATAAAATTTGTACCAATATGTGAAATCAGCTCCAAGACTGCCTTTCACCTTTCCTGCCTCCAGGGTTGAAATTCGGGTCAGGACCTTCATCATTGTGGTTGGAGCCACCGGATTAAAACTAGAAGCAGAGAACAGAATGCAGAAGGTGATGAAATTACTTGAATTATAAAGGCATTAATGGTAAGTCAGGATCATCTAAATACCCACAGCACTTTTCTTTTGAAGATTAATTGCAATCACTTCTACTTTGCATTTTTTTTGCATCATCTTTTGCAGATGTTTCACATTAAGAGCCATTAAGAAATGGGAGTGCCCCTTGGAATGCCCCTTAACAGCTTTTAATGTAAAACACCTAAGCAGGAAGTTTGACTGACAGCTGTGATTGAACATCTGAAAGGTAGAAACAGCTGTAAATAATTTCTGACTGAAAACAGCATTCTGAGAGTGATGAGTATAACTGTAATGGTTAATGGAAAAATCCAACTATTTTCTACAGATCACAGAGAATAGACAGGGAAGAAAACTTCTTGGAAAATACAGAGTTCCAGAGTTTACCACAAATCAAATCATTTGCATGTTCTCCCCCTGTCACTGTGTCTCTGCGGGTCCTTTGGCTTCCTCCCACAGTATAAAGACATGTCATTTAGGATTCATTTGACAACTCTAAAATTGCCCGTAGGAGTGAATGAGAGCGTGACTGGTTGTGTCTGCCCTGTGATAGTCTGGCGTCCTGTCCAGGGTGTATCCGCCTCTCACCCAATGTCCCCCACAATTCAAGTACAAATAAGCAGTTAAGAATGAATGACTGCATGTTAGCAGAGGATGATTATGTATTCCACTGCATCACACATTTGCATCTGTCAGTTCTGTTCTCTGCCAGTCACAGGGGAGATTGCTGTGATAAAAATAATTTATTGGCTTTTACCAGAACTAAAGCTCACATTTGCAAAATGACAATTTCTTAGTAAATCTGGCCATTACTGTTTAAGAACATTCTTCCCTCCTCACTCCACAGCTAGGACTGAACTGCATCTAACAGCAGTCTCTGGGGTTTAATCTGGGTTTCCATGAAGGTCAGTTATTCCTGCTAAAGCAAACAGTGTGTATGTGACTTTCGAACCTGATGCTGATGATGTTCAGCTCCTCCTGGATCTCTCTGGGAAAAAGAAAGCGCGAGCTGCTGTCTCCACTCAGACTGTCTGACACTATAAACACCAGGGGACATCGGCTGGTCCTCACAAAGCGCCTGGAAGACACACAGCAGGACACAATCTCACACGGAGCAGGGGAATGCACATATGCTAAAGATTAGATAGCACTGATTCTAACAGATGTAACTGTTACTGAATCCAATCAAAAAAAATGCTATTATTCAGAATGCTGATGAGGAAATATGTCTGAACAGCAGCAACAACAAATCCCAAGGCCTCCAATGATCTGTTTTTCACAAAACAGAGTTGGGAACTTAAACCTGTAGTGCTCGTTCAGATTCATAGAACTCTATTTATTCCATGAAGGCCAATGTGTTTTCAGCTTTACCCACTTTGTGCACAATATAAATAATAAACTTCAAAACTTACAAGCAAGGTATAAGTCAGAGGCTCGGGATCAACATACATGACCCAAAGGAATCATCATGAGGAGGGTAAACAAACCATTTTGTTATGGTTCATATAACCAGAGTTTAAAAGAATGTAACAGCCATTGAATAAATGAACAAGTAAGAGGACCACAAAGAATTTACTTAATTGATTCAAAATTGACTACTGTCAGTGTTAGTAGTCTAATTAAAAGGCCTGAAGGACTTTGAGTAGCCGTTAGTTCTCCTAAGGGCACATTAAAACTCCAGCCTGAGGGGAACAGACAGAACAGGTTGAGAGCAGCATTCATTGTATGCATCATTGTGTTTTTTTTACATAGTAGCTTCAAAGCTGCAAGTCATCATAGCTACATGTCCTGGTTTTCTGTGTGAAAGCATGAAAGGAAACAAGTTGTGAAAACTCTGATCTCACCTCAGGATATCGTGCAGGCTGCCAGGCTGCCTGTAGAACTGGTTTGGGAAATCCTGAGGAGGGACAGGCGATAATCCAGTGTTAACTCAGGTGTATATCCAAATATATCTAAACAAAGCAGCTTAGACTCATGTATCACTTATCATAAAATATTGTAAGAGGCAGAAGACAAGTTAAACTGTCAGTGAAAATGTTATTTAAAATACAAAAAAGCATGTCAATGGGGTGAGTCTTCACAAAAAAGTAGAAGAGCCAGTTTCTAATTTATTTTTGTGACATTGCTTGGAACCAATCAGCAGTTAAAAAGTGACTTTTTTGTTTTTGTTTTTTATGACCTAACCAACCATTCATTACATTATTCTAGACATCATCCTGTTCAAAGCGGTTCTCCTGATTATACAGGTAGCAAAGTTCATCCAATATAGCAGACAAAGACACAAACTCTGGACTGACCAGATTTGTGGATAAACAAGACATCACTTTGTGTATTGGTTTGGCCTTTTTCATTACCACTAAAAGGAAACTTCTAGGGTTGTGCAGAAGGATATCTGCCAATTTCTACATTGAACTAAGTTGATTTTGAAAAGTTTTATGAAACAATAAAAGCAATCTAGATCAGATTGTCAACCGCTGTTAATCAATCCTGTTTAGTTGGAGACAAATCTGGGCTAGGAAATTAACCTGTACAAAATAGGCAGATCTAAAAACACAGGAACAGTGACTTCACTTGAAGGTGTAGCACATACCTCCACCAGTATGATCTTCCTGTCTATAGCTGCTCCATCACCCACCATCTTTAGGCAGTTGTACTTGTTTGCTCTGAGGAGGAAGTCCTGGAACTGGGCTGACTGGGAACTGTAGGAGAAGCCATTTATCCTGTAGTCTGACAAAAGAATAACAGTTTGGAGAAACCTGTATACTAAGACAGGGTACCGGTGTGGGTACATAAATCACACTGCAACCCCTCAGCAATGATGTGCATTTACAGATATCAAACACACAATAATAGAAACACCTTTCAAAATATATCAAATTATTCAGCAATTGCTTATTCTGAGTTTGACAGTGACACTCTTCTCACCATGCTCATTGTTGCTGTATGCCTCCAGGTTGGAGGGGTTGGTCCAGTCCTGAACCCTGAGGCCCAGCTCCCGAGACAAAACCTGGACTGTGGCAGTCTTTCCACAGCCTGATGGTCCTGTCAGCAGTAGGATGCCGCCCTGCAGATGACAAGCCACGCTACACCTGAACCTTTACCTCAACTTAAGACCTCCACAGACAACATTTTTATAGTTAAGATCATCATAGCTCAGTGTTACGTGCCCTCAAGAAGTTGCTGGGACCCAGCCAATGACACCCAGTTCAAACACTGTTGCATTTTGTGTTAATCGTGTGTCAGAGAAAAAGTTGTCATTGCCCAGTGCTGAGGATAGTGACTGTGCTCCGTCTATTGCTTTGACTAAAGGAAGATTATCCAACTCGGAGGTGTTGCAAAATCTTCCAGCTCGTTTGTCTCATCTTCCTGAGCTGCAATGCTCGGACGTGGTTAACCTGATCCAGTCTAATGCATCGCTGTTTTCAGATGTTCCATCTCAGACAAACTTGTTGAAACACGATATTGATGTTGGCGATTCACTGCCTATTAAACAGCATCCATACCGGGTAAATCCAGATAAGCGCCGTCGTCTTAAGCAACAGGTAGACTATATGTTGCAGCATGGTATTGCTGAGCCCAGTTGTAGCGCTTGGAGCTCCCCGTGTTTGCTTGCTGATAAAGCGAATGGTGAAGACCGCTTTTGTACAGACTTCAGAAAGGTGAACAGTGTGACGAAGCCTGACTGTTACCCCCTTCCACGAATGGAAGATTGTATTGATCGTGTTGGGGCAGCCAACTGCCAGCAGCAGCAGCAGCAGCAGCAGCAGCAGTAGTAGTAGTAGTACGGCCTGTAGCTGGTGCTCAGTCCTTTTGTTTGGTTTGCTGTTTCCTTTGTTTTCTGGTGGGACTGGTGCCTCAGTTTTCGGTGTGTATTTCTATTTCTTGTTTTAGTTATGGTTCGTGGTAGAAGGGGTTCTTTTGGATCCGACGGCCCATTGAGGGTTGGTCCAAAAGTTCCCCTTTCTTTTGTTAATTTTGTCCAGCCCACCAGACCTTTTGTTTCTCAGTAGTTATGTTTTGGGTTGTTTGAATATATTGTTAATAAATCATTATTTCTGACTGCACCTGACTTTGTGGCAATTATGTTACCTGCCCTTTATTGGGAGCCTTTTGGTGGGGGTCGTAACACTCAGACTAAAAGATTAACTCTTGATATATCTTGGTCTGCAGACTGGACCCATTCCATGACTGGCAACACTGACAGCTAGGCTCAGTTTTCCACTAGTTATTGGGATTTGATTGTTTTGTTTACCAGAAAGGAAGTGAGGATGTTTTGTGATTTAACAAAGGCTTGGTTACTTAAATCATGAACCTTCTCTTACCTTTGATGCATTTGAGTGAACTCTCATCCAGTTTTCCACTTCTTCTATCTTCTTCTTGTGGACAGCTAGCTCAGCCTACACAAACACAGATAATTTGATCCATTTTGATCCAGACCAGTTGCTGGCTGTATCCAAATGTATTCATGTATACTCAAACAAATGCTGACCTGTGAACAGGGCGAGTATCTGTTCACCCACGGCTCATCCTGGTCCGTCTGGGCTGTCTCTTTCAGCAAGTAGGACGTGTGAGGGTCTGAACTGCCGGCTTCTCCTGTCCTCTTCCTGGGCCTCTTAGGCTCAGCCTTGGAGCAAAAGGCCTGGCTGCCCTTCCTCCTTCTGGAGCCAACCAAGCTTTCCCCTGGCAAATCAGTGAAGGACGGATCCACCCAGCGATTCAGCTGTTATAAATACAGTCAAACAAATATTTAATTGATAAGAAACAAGTGAGGGAGAATGTCTAAAATAGGTTCATTAATTACAGGCCAGTTAAGAAATTATTACTAGACAGAACCAGATGTTGAATATATTTGAGAGAAGAAGGCAGGGGTCCTGGTGTGCTCAGTAAAGAGTGAGAACCTCAGCTACTGGAAACTAAAGTAGGCAGATATGAGGAAACACTGTAGTGATTAATTGTTGAAGTCATCTTGCTTCTATCTAAACACACACACGGAGAGAGAGAGAGAGAGAGAGAGAGACAAAAACACACTCATTGCAATGTAATTGTTGAGTACTCTTACAGAACTTGAAGCAGCTTTATTTCCCACAGACAGCTTGTCCATCCTTCACCGTGCTGCTTCACATTGAGGGGAGCTTCGCAACTGGCGACCTGAAAGGCTGTGTGGTGATGCTTTGGACCTAGCCAACATAAAAAAAGAGTGGGGGGATTATTTAAGATTACATACAACAGATTACATTACTTCTCCCCTTCTTGCTATCATGCTGGCAAAAAAATTTATTGAATAATCCCCACACCTTAAACATATAGCGTTCCCCGTTATGTGCTAAAAGTATATTTTAGTGTATGTCAGTGGATGATAATTTACCGTAAACACATCCACATGTCGACTGCAGACTAACTGAAGTTGGCTAACGTCCACTAATTTGTTAGTTTATGTTAAGCTAATATGATGTCTCTGCATTTACTCACCTAGTTTGACCATTTGAAATGTGAGATGCACATCGTGAGTTTCCGCCACTCCAAACAGTTCCGGCGTAATGAGAAATAATTTGTGAGTCAAAACGAGAATAAACTTAATGTTTCTAAAGAGTTCCAAGGGGCGACGAGGCAAAGTTAAGTTTACCTTTTTAAAACTCCGGGGACTCAGAGTGCCGCTAACTGACTCTTCGTTAACGTGAAACTGACGTAAAGCCTCAGTTTACGGCAGTGTTTGTGAAAGTCTGCTTGGTCTAACGTGTTAGCAAACATCTAGCTAGCTAGCTAGCCAAGTCTTCCACTTTCCACGTTCCTCTTCTTCAGGTCTGATTCAAAATCAAAGCAAAGATACTAAACAGTCGTTGTAAATGTCATGAAGAGATAACAGGACTGTTCTGTATTTCAGGTAGCCGTCATCAAGACACGTGTTGGCTTCTAGCAAGCTATGAAGATGAGGAAGCGACCAAACATTCTGTTAACAGGTGATTAAAACTTCTGCTGCATATCTTTGAGCTTTTACCTTCAATCGGTAGGTATGTATTCTATTGAACATTAAACGATCTCATATTCGACTCGTTGTGTTTTGATGACTGAGTGATTTGTATCACGATCATGAACGATCTCGTCATGTAACGTTATAGGTGGAGGGAGCATCACTCAATTTGTAATGATAAATTAATTATGAAATGACAGGTGGGTAGCTGAGGGGCAAAATGATCCATAATAACTACAGAATCGTTTGCCCAGCTTAACAACCTGATGAGATCACACCAGATGATGTAGTATGCAAACTTTAGAACAGGGCAATAATACTGAATGTATGCGTGCCTCTATTCTACAGGAACTCCTGGTGTTGGGAAGACCACTTTAGGAAAAGAGCTGGCCCAACGGACAGGGTTAACCTATGTCAACATAGGAGACATGGCCCAGGAAGGTAAAAACTTTAACCAATTTTCTACAATGAATAGACAAACAGGCTAGAACAAGCACCTACAGGATGTGCCATCCTTCTGTGGAATCCCAAATGAAATCCTTCAGGCCATCGTTTCTGTGCTGCTCCAGTTGGCCCTGGTTTGAGTCTTCATTCAGTGGGCTGGTTTTAGGCTTAGAATGCAAAAATAAATGAGTAGCTAAATTTCAGAGCCTTCCTGAGTCTGTTCTACTTATCCTTATTCTCTCTCTTTACCCAGGACAACTTTATGATGGCTATGATGAAGAGTACCAGTGCCCTATTTTGGATGAGGACAGGGTGAGTTAAATATCTCATGCTAGCTTTGAACCTGGTTATGATATCCTGACCTGTACTGAAACAACTGAGTGCACCATTGGACATCATTTGGCTTCTTTATTGCACGTCTTAACTCACCGAGGTTGGACTCCCAGTGCTCTTGATTATCTGGTCAACTGCAACCATCAATGACTATGAATATTGAAGCTAGGGTTAAAATCTCATTCCTGCTGCCTCAATCCCCTGACCCAGACCAGCCACTCCTGAAGAGGAGAGCACCAAATAACCAGAATAATTTGGACAACACACAAAAATCAGAAGCGGTAATGAGTTTATATAACATGTTGACTTCACCCTTGATTCCGTTAGTATGCTCCAAATGCAACTGGTAAATGCTTAAGTCTTTAAAACTCAACTACAGTGTGTAACCTGGCTTCTGTTTTAAATTTTTGTAGTAACCTTTTAATGCACCTCCATATACTATGTGTCGTCAAATTATAGGCTAAATTATCACTACAATTAAGGAGATAGCAGGACCAGCGTATCAGCTGAGACACATTTTATTTGAAAATGAACCAACATGAAGTTGATTATCACTGCAGAAGGAATTAGGTTGGGTGGGTGTGAAATGTGAATATTGTGACTTATTGTGATCCTGCAGGTGGTGGATGAGCTGGATGAAAATATGATAGAAGGTGGTATGATTGTTGACTATCATGGCTGTGACCTGTTCCCGGAACGCTGGTTCCACATTATCTTTGTGCTCCGCACAGACAACACCCAGCTGTACACACGGCTGGAGAGCAGGTAACTTCCACTTCTTTTCTAGCATTAAGATGTGGCTAATGGTATGCCACTCTTGTTGCCATGACACAAGCAGATTCTGAGTGGTACGTCACTGTTGGAGCACTACTAACTATTGGTATACTGCTGCTGACTTACTGCTGTATGACACCTAAAAATGATGTCAGTTGTGTTTAATTGGCTGATAACACTCTTTGACCAACCACTAAATCGACCGATGCATTAAAGAAGATCTTGGGTCGATAATACAGAGCAAAAAAGTCCAGTACATTTTACTCTTAAATTGCAGTCAGATGTATTTAATAACAAAGTTTTGTTACATAATCCACAAACTAGGGCAGTGGTTTCTAACCTGTGTGTAATTCTGCACTCTGTAGGAACCTTGACTGCTTGATAAATCCATGCCTAAATGGTAAATGGACTGCATTTGTATAGTGCTTTTCTAGTTTTATAGTGACCACTCACAGTGCTCAGTGTTTAATTATAGATTGCTTTATGAGCAACTTTATGTGCAAAGTTGTCGGAGTTGGTGTCTCTCGTCCTGTCTGAGGTAGACTCTGTCCTCTGTGTGACTGACAGGGGTTACACTGGGAAGAAGCTGCAGGACAACGTGCAGTGTGAGATCTTCCAAACCATCTACGAGGAGGCCATGGAAGCCTACAGCGAGGAGATCGTCCACCAGCTGCCCAGCAACACTCCTGAGGACCTGGAGCACAACCTGGAGCAGATAGTTCAGTGGACTGAGCAGTGGATGAAGGACCATAACTAGAAGCTGAACTCTGCCTGCTGGGTTCCACTGGCAGGACTGTCAGAAAGTTATTTGGACAATTAAAAAAATAATTATAGTTATGTTACAATATGCATTTATTTTCACAGATGTTGCTATCATGAAGACTGGTGATATATTCCAAGTTGAATCACTTTGTTCAGTGGCCTCTTTCACCTGCCTCTACTTTGCAGTGAGTGCTGCTTGGCAAACTCACTCTAATGATTGGACTTAAAAGGAGTTGATGGATGTCTTCTTAAGAAATGATAACAAACACCTGGACTTTCTGATAACAGTTGTCTGATTACCCGTCACATGACTTTTAACCAGTGCAAACTGGTGTCAAGTTAAAGCACTCATACACTGCTAAATGTCATATTTTTTTTTATAAATAAATGACCAGTGGGAAACGGCTTTGTCTTCATGTCCTCTGAGTGATAACCGAACAATAGTTACGGTTAGACTCATGCCAAAAAAATCTAGATTGATAAATACCAATTCAGATTTCTGATTTGGGTTGAACTGTCACTTTTTTCACTAATTAAACAAAATTTGGGAATATGCACCTCTCATTACATAAACTAAAATGATTGTGTTATATATTTATTGTTTTCTTTCTTTTAGTTTTCAAGTACTTTTCTTACAAACTGGAATCCAAAGAGAAATGGTTGTTTAAAAAAAAAAAAAGAACTTAAGTGTAAGACTGAAATATATATAACATATTATCGGGTACAAAGCCAGTGCGTTCTGGCTCCAGGTCCTGGATCCTGTACAACAATCTTTTGAGCCGTCATGAGAACACCTGAGGGAAGCCACACCTGTGCATATGACACACAGCCTGTAACGTTACTGAGCTCAACATTCACAGGTTTACTGCGGAGTATACGTTCAGGAAAAGTTGTTCGCTCTGGAAAAGTTGTGGGTAAATATAGCCATGATGAGAAAGACCCTGCACGACGATGAGATGGTGATGTTGATTAATATGAATGCTTTCAGACCTGTTTTGTGTTTACGTATACTGGAGACGTTGCGGAGTGTAATTAAGACTGAGCAGTTCTACAAGAACCACATGTGGTTATAACGTTTCACTTCATTCTATGTTATCCTCAGAACAACAACCATATGTAGATAAACCAGAGTTTCTTTGGTTTCTCATTGACGTTTCTTGATAAAGAGGATGACGTGCTTTCTGTGAAGAAAAAAAACAGATTACGTTGCGATCTTTTCACAATAAAAGCTTCGCTTGCTTAACATAATGTGCATTACTCGCTGCAAAGTGGTAACTTTCATTTTTAAAATGTATAACGCAAGAATTAGACATTACGCCAAGTTTGTATTTAATATGTCCTGAGAAATCGTATTGCCAATAGAACATATGTGAACAGATGAGAACAGATGTGCTCAGTATGAGAACAGAAATAAGAGCACCATGAGCAAAATAAATGTGTCATTGAAAATATTTATATGCCCACGCTATGACTCAACTAAAATATATTTTTGACACTTCAGTATACAGTTTTGTAGTTTCATTCGCTTTAGATGTGCATTTTAAAAGAACTGTGAACATCTTATTTTGAAGTTTTCCTTGCCAGCTGGATGGGATGCCGTGTTTCCTCCAGCAGGCGGCGTTGTATTCAAATAAAGTCAACTCCAGACTACATTAATGCGGTTTGCTAGTCGGAAGTAAGGGTTATTTCCACCGTGTTTGTGTGGCTTTGGACACTTTATGGAGAGACGTGTCGAGTACAATGGGTAAGATTATAATTTCAACCTGATATTGTTTTTCCAGTCGGAGCCACGGGGGCTAACGTGTCTGGCTGTACGTAGGTCACCACACAAAGACACCGAAAAGCATAGCGGAATGTAGCCGGCGATTTCAGATAGTGTCGTCTTAAAATGTTCAGCTCTGTGTGAACTGCTGAGAGTTTTGTGGTGTTTTTTACTCCTCTGTATAACTAACCCAAACACTTTACGGCGCGACAAACAGCTCCAGAACCGCCATAGAGTTTCATCAACAATCCTAACGTAAAAAAAAAGAGCATGAAGTTGCCCACAGGTAGTATTTATTGCGGGGTTGTTTCATTTGTTTCAATTCATTTCAGAGTTACTGGGGTGCCTTTGCAATTGGCGACTTGAACTGGGATCTTTTTGTTTTATTTTTTTATTTATGTGCCTATGACTGAAAAACACCTGTACCAAATACCCACAGACTCGGATTTACATGCAGCTTCTTTATACTTACCTAGCACCCTACCTGCATGGGCTGCTACATATAAGGCATTTTATTAAATAATGAGTCATGCTTCTACATCCGGTTTAACCAAAATGTGTCTCACCACAACTCAATGAATTAAAGTCGATCAATAAAACATCATCTGTGGCTTAATTTCTGTTACATTTCATCTCTGTAATAATTTAGTGGCAGTTTGGAGTGAAAAGTGCTTGTGTGGTCAGCTGTAATATCGTCAAAATAGAAACATAAAAAAAAAGAAAAAGATGATGACTTGAGCAACTGTGGCTAAAGTCTCTGTGCCTGTCCACTGTGTGTCCCCCACAGAGACCAGCAATAATGCCACAGCCCAGAATGATGCTGGTGGTGACAGGAGATGATTTCGGCTACTGTCCCAGGAGAAACCAGGGCATTGTGGACTGCTTCCTGGCCGGAGGCATTTCCAATGTGTCCCTGCTGGTTAACGCCTCTGCTGCTAAAGACGCAGCAGATCTGGCAGAAAGGTAGGGAAGGTGCTGTAAAAAATGCTGCTGTAGTGTGAAGTCCTAACACACTGACTGTTGGATGGTTGTTTGGGGATGAATTTTTCTAACTCACGTAACTGACTACAATATCTGTGGCGTGATGTCACCTCTATCTCAGCTCCAAATAAATGTGAAAGTATATAATATTGTAGCCCTCCAAGACATCAAGAGTGAGAGACTTGTTTTCAGCTTCATCTAAGGAGCAATGGGTTGTTTTTCACAGCATAACATTTTTTTAGACAATATTTGTGTTCAGTGTCAGTCAATTATTGACTATTACGTATTGTGTAAGTAAAAAGTTTTTACAGCAACACATATCTGACAGCATATACACGGATACCAATATGCCTTGAAAGGCCAATATCGGCCAATAAGATCTGTGAACTGGTATATCTGTCGGGGGGTCTAGAAATAATAATATTTTTTTTGTTCAATATTTTGAAAAGCTACTTAGTCTGTGTTTGCCAAAGCATCATTGAGTTGTGTAAGCATACTATGCTCAGATTACCTCAGCGCTTAACTAGCTAGGAAGAACACTAAAAAGTTAAAGAGCAGATGAGCGCTTTCCACTAAAGATCAGCTCTGCACTGCAGTACGCTGGGTTACAGTCCAGCTCGGAGCCCTTTCTGCATGTCTTCCCTTCTGTTCCCCCTTTTCTAAATTAGGTAAGCAGTTTATTACACACAAAAACAAAACTAATGACTCATGTAGTAAATGTATTGCCACACAACTGCAAAGCATTAAAGGGAGATATTTATTGCTTGGGACCTTTAAACACTTTCAGCCAACATCACATCACATCACATGATGTGACAGAAGTTTTCTTGTTTTTTCTTGTCAGGCACAACATCCCCATCGGCCTCCATGCCAACCTGTCAGAGGGCATCCCAGTGTGTCAGAGCCTCCGGCAGGACTCCACACTAGTAAACCACCACGGCGTCTTCCATGGGAAGATGGGCTTCCGTCAGGCCCTGAAGAGGGGTCAGCTCAGCATGAAACAGGTACATGAAGCCCAGCATGTATGATTGAACCAAACCTCTCCATTCTTTAAAATGAAGAAGTAGAAGTAAAAAAGAAGAGCTTGTGTGAAAATGAGAAGTTAAGCACGGAGAGGATGAAACGTTTGTCGCACATTAATCGTGAAACTCCATCCCGTTAGCGTACTGTTACTTAGCAGAACAATGCTTACCAAATAAAAATGATTGTGTCTGCTCAAGCTCGTTCACAAATCATTGCAAAAAAAATTATGTATAATTAAGAAGTGAGTGAGCCATTGACAGAGACAGAGCACGTAAAAGGCAGCTAAACAGATACCAAATTGATCTTAATGTGGTAGTTTTTAATTGTGCTAAATTACAGCAGCACTCCGCTAGCGGCCACACACATTTAATGTAGTCTGAATGCTGAGATGAGGCTCAGTGACAGGAGCCACATGGTACAAAGGAGACCTGATAAAGACATTGCGTTGCTGAGGGAACAGCTACTGACTCACTCTCAGCCGGTGGACACAAAGTGCTGCCAGATGTGTTTTCTCAGTATTTGACTGCTGCTCATCAGGAACACCAGTTGTTACCTGTGCTAGTGCTATTAGTCCTAGTGCTAATGTAATATATCACAAATGCAAAAATTTGAGGAGGAAAATAAAACTTTATATTTTAGATTGACTATTTTATTTTTCTTATGCAGCACCCATCCCATTTATTTATTTATTAGAAATGTATTTCCAATCATCTTATTTCCTTTAAACATGTAGACAAATGAATGCCAGACCAGCATTGGTCCTCCCATTGCTGCTCATTCAAACACACTCACTGCTGGTAGAGGAGGCGCTGCTCGCCCCCTGCCTCAATTCATTTCAGATACATTGCTTATCTTGCTCAACTGTGTCGAAGTGTTTATAAATTGCTGTGTGTTTAATGAGCACTGTTGTCACCAACCTAAATGAAATATAGGGCAGGTTGAGAGTAGCATTCTGCTCTGTGATATCAGAGTTGTATTGCTGTTGTATTGTGCATCACTAATCAGAATGTTACACTGTGAAAATAGGTGAAATGCATGGAGACAAAAGTTATGATTCACTGTATGTTCCCGCGCGCTCCAGGTTAACTGCAGCTCACTCGTATTTGCACTGACAAAAAAATAGAAATGCTTGTCACTGCACCACTGCATCGACACAAACACTCTCAGTTATCCTGCTACACACAGATTTTATTTGCCTGTTGCATCCCTGCTAGCCATACAGTTCGTCTTCCCCGTGTACACCTCAGTATTTTAATCTGGAGCTTCATGACAGTCATAAGTCACTTGATTTACTTCAGTTCAGTTCAAGAACTATTCAAGAAGTTATGTAGCTAAGGAAGATGATGACACGTGTCTACCAAGAGAAGAAGATGAAGAAGTCATGTTTCTCCATTAAAGTAACTTCCTGGTGTGTATTTTTCCTGCGCAGGTGGAGCTGGAGTTGAGGGCCCAAGTCAGGCTGTTCAGGGAACTGACAGGTCACCTGCCCCATCACATGGACGGACACCAACATGTCCATGTACTGCCAGGTAATGCAAAGTAGACAGACACATACTGTACACTAATGCCTGGAACATGACTCAACAAGCTACACATTTCTCAAATACCAAATAAATTAAAGTTAAATGGGTTACATTAAGAACATTACTAGCAGGGGGAAGAAGTATTCAGATCCATTACTTAAGTAAAAGTGCTAATACCACACTGTTAAATTACTCCACTACAAGTCCTCCATTGAAAATCTACTGAAGTTAAAGTACAAAAATATCAGCATCAAGGTGTACTTAAAGCAGGGGTGTCAAACTGATCCAGTAAAGGGCCAAGTGGCTGCGGGTTTTTGTTCCAACCAAGCAGGAGCACAGGTGATACTGATAATTAATCAACTGAGTGAAGACAGTTCAGCTGATTGAATGATTGGATTCAGGTGTGCTTCTGCCACTCTGCCCTTTCCTGGATCAGTTTGAAACCCCTGTTCTAGATGACAAAAAAACTAATTATAGTATGTCCAAAATTGGTCATAGTGTAGTTCACCAAAAAAAAATTGAAATGCTGTTGGACCTGGGTAATAGTATAGTATATCCAAAAATATGAAACAAGAAACACTATATTATAGTGTGTCCAAAACTGAAAAAAAAAATGGCATACTATATTATATCTAAAAATGTCAAATGAAATACACCTTATTATAGGATGTCCAAATATTGATTTTTGGAAAAAAAAAAAAATTATCATTCTAAAATGCTTACAAATGCTAAAATTGGCCCTTTTATACTCACACAACATAATACAGCATAATATGTCCAAACATAGCAAGAGCACAGGTGATACTGATAATTAATCAGCTGAGTGAAGACAGTTCAGGTGATTAGAATGATTGGATTCAGGTGTGTTTCTTCTTGGTTGGAACAAAAACCTGCAGCCACTCGGCCCTTTACTGGATCAGTTTGACACCCCTGACTTACAGTATCAAACGTCTAAAGAGTTGTTATGTAAATTGTCATATATATTCAAAATATATCATTAAAGTACTATTGATGCATTTATGTAAGCAGCATTTTACTGACGTCAAGGTAGAGCTCATTTTAACTACTTTATATACTTTCATTTGGTTTAATTTATCAACATGTGTAATCATATTGATCACACAGCGGTCAGCTGAATGCAGTAGAGTAAAAAGTACAGTATTTGCGAGTGAGTGCATTACTTACCACTGCTGGCACGTCACAGAAGCCGCCCCAGTCTGGAAAGATAGACATCATGTTTCTATGTTTAGAATCTGTCAGTTAACTGGAGAATACCCAGCATGCACTGCATTCTCACTGCTTCTCCTCCATGACTTGCACACCCTGTCCTGGATTCACACTAAAACACATGGCAGAACTAAGTTAGCGCAGAGAGCTCAAACTCAGTAGTCAGTATGTAAACTAGGTTTGCTTGAAAAAATGTGCTGATTCCAAAAACAATTTGAATGGTGTCTAAAATATGAATAAAGCCATAAAACAGAGTGCGTACATTTTCAAAACATTTTTTACCTATATTCAATAGAAACAGTATAACAGTATAATTAATGTTGAAACTTTTATTGTAAATACACTCATTCTGAATTTGATCCCTTCATCACATTCCAATAATGTAATAAAGATATATTTACCACGGTGTTACATCACTTTTCTTTTAACAACACTACAGTAAGTGTTCAGGAAGTGAGGACACTAACTGTTGCAGTTGAAGTAAAATCCTTTCCTTTTCTTGTTTGACTTGCTACTTCAGTACCTCAACAGTTCGGGGTCTCCATTGTCGCATTTTCCACTTCATAATGCACCACACATTTTCAATGGGAGACAGGTCTGGACTGCAGACTCTTTCTAACATGCAGAATGTGTCTTGGCATTGTCTCGCTGAAATAAGCAGGGACGTCCCCCGAAAAGACGTCTGGATGGTGGCATGTCTCTCCAAAAACCTTTCAGCATTAATGGTCTTTCACGGATGTGACAGTTACCCATGATGCAGTGGGCACTAGTACAGCCTCATACCATCGCAGATGCTGGCTTATACACTTTGTGCTGCTAACACTCTGGGCTGAGGTGGCTGAATGACATGAAGGAGTGTGCTGCAGGTCTGTAAGGATGCAGTCTTAGTCCATGAGGCACATGAATGGTATTGTCTTATATTCACTACTGCTGATACTGAATATTACAGCTCGCTTTGACTTTTTAAAGTTTTGAGTCCTTTGCTTCACTCCTCTCCTCCTCTTCAGACCTTTGTTTGGCATTCTTGTCTAAATTTTCTCAACTTTACTTTTCAATTTCTGTGTGTGACAGGTCATGGCACAGCTGGCTTAGCATTTACCTGCTGATTAGCCTCAACTGGTGCACCCTTCCAGTTTGCAAGTAAATTAGATTCATTATCCTAAGAACACAGGTACAAACAGTTCAGCAGTTTAAGAACATGTTCATGAATCCTACACACCTTTTGCAGGACACAAATTCAAGAAAAAAAACACCAAAGTGGTGAACCTAGCTCCAGCCTTGCTTGTGAATAACTAAAACTTTTGACGATGCTACTTTCAAATCCAGTCATGATTTGAATTTTCCCAACAGTTTTCAACTGTTTTTTGAGTGTACCACAACTTTCCTCATCTTTTGTTGCCGTTGTCCCAAATGTGTTGCAGGCATTACATTCAGAATGAGTACATATTTACAATAAATAATACGTTTGATCAGTTTGAACATTAAATATATTGTACAGATTTCAATGAAATATCTGTAAATGATAAAACGATTTAGTAAATGATCACTGTCATTCGGAATTGGTTTCAATGTTTCAATATTCCATGTTTAATATTCAAAGGTACGCCTAGTAAACGTGAATGGCTTCTAGTACTGATTTTATTCTGCTGTGTGTTGCAGAGGTGTGCGAGGTGTTTGCGCAGGTCCTGTCCGACCTCAAGATTCCCTACACTCGTGTTCCAGTGGAGCCGGGTTTACACAGCTGCCCAGCACTGCCAGCACACCTGCAAAGATTCTACGCACAGGTGGAAAAGGACGCTCTCGACTCCATCCCTGTCTTCAAACGCTATGGAATCAGGTCTGGCGTGTGTGTGTATGTTCGGACTGTTAGTAATAGTAAGAGTTGAATTCATCTTTCAGGCTAATTAGGTTAGTTTCACTAGTTTGAAAAAGATGGATTTTCACCTCATAAACAAACATGGTGGTGATCAAACATTGGGATGAAGCAGAGATGAAAATAAAGTGAGGGACAGAATGTAAAACATTGTTTTGGCTGATTATCTTTTTCTGTCCACACAGTGACATTTGAGCATGAGCACTGTCAGCTAATTAATGATTACCATGCCAACATTCAAAGATGTTGATGTAATGACAGCTGCTCTGGCCTTGTTAGAGGCGTTCTCTGGTACACAGACACTGTGAAAGTGGACATAGGTGCACATAGTGGTGGAGGAGGCACAAGTGTTGATATGCAAGCAGGTGATTGTTTACATCTATTTATAGTGAGCTGTGGAGAGAAAATCCATCCTGTGCACATGTTTCACAATGACTGAGATCTGTTGGTCGAAGCTTAATTAATTAATTAATAATTAATGGGTATGCATGGCTCTGCCTTTGTGTGTGTGTCTGAAACAGAGTGAACCATGGCGTTTTATACATCTAAATGTTTTTCAGCTTTCCAGAAACAACCTGTTTACACTTGTAGTGTAGTGTAGTATGGATCGGAGAAAGAGTGCAGACAGAGTTCTATATAATGTACGTATGTGGCACACAAGATACACAGATGGATAAATATCTAAAGCCCATTAGACTAGATCAGATTAGGTCACTTTATTAATCCCCAAAGGGGAAATGAGTGCACTCACCCTGCACAGTGTCAGAGGAATGCGCAGACATGGCATACTGCAGAGACCTTAAAACAGGTTTTAGGAGGAAGTGTAGTTCAGGAGCCACCAATTCAAACACTAGTTCAGTTTCATATCAGAATAAAGCCCCAGATATTTGATGAGAGTTGTTAATGCTGCCTGCCTCTTTTCCTTTTTCCTTTACCTGATCTCTTCAGGTCTGCTCTTCAACAGCCAAGTATCATGTGAAAGATGTGTGAGCACACTGTTATTGTTAGTATGTGATGGGATACTCCACTTGTTTTCAGGGGGCACTTTTGCAAAGATAGCAGACATAAGTAGGACTGCAAGGTTTGGAAACAATACCATATTATTTTCACTGATGATCATGGTTTTGGAAAGATTAGTTTTGTATATTATTTTTCATATATTTTCATTTTCAGATCTGATTTATTTATTTATTTATTCAGATTGAGGATCTGTAGCAGACAAAGGTTTGGAGTCTGTAGAAAAGGATTTGTAGGTCAGGTTATGGTGGTTTAATGCATATTTTGCCTTTCATAAATACTGCACCTACTTGTACTAGTCCATACTGTGATTTCAGTAACTTTCTTTTAGCATTTTTCATGCTTTTTAGATAGCGACAGAGAGAATGGAAGGGGGAGTTAGAGGGGAAGATATGTGGCAAAGGGACCTCGGGCCGGATTCGAACCCTGAGCCACCAGGACGCCCCGATTTCAGTAACTTTATGTTAACTGTGCAGCCCTTATAATAACATTCAGCAGACAAAATTAATAAACATATTAAAAGACCCATAATTCATTCACAGCAGCCTCTTACATATTGGGTGAACACAAGAGGCGTTTCTCAGATTTGAGGACATTAAGGGCTCAGTCTGCACTCTATTCCAGGCCAGATTTGGGCCCCAAGCCCTAAATTGAGTATCCCTTATCTAAACCTTTTGTATGTTCACAGGTGGCCAGATGTGTACCTGGGACTGACCACCATGGGCCAGAACATGTCCGTCCCCAACCTGCAGAGGGCCCTCAGCCACGCTTTGGCTGCAGGATCTAAACCCAGCAGTGCATCAGGCTCCAATCAGCCTGTGGTCACAGCTGAGCTCATGGTCCACCCGGGTTACCCCAGTCACCCCCAGGAAGGAGGCTGCGGAGAGGGCCCCGATGACTTCTCCCAGTCAGCAGACAGACAGCATGAGCTGAGCGTGCTGAAAGACCCATCCCTGCATGCCCTCTACAGCCAGGAGAGGGTGCAGCTCTGTTCCTTCAAAGACCTCTGAGTACTGCTGTCTAAACGTGACAAACGTTTTTTCAAGTTTTTAGCAGCCTTGAACAAACATCATTTCCCATAAGCTCAAAGCAGTCACAGTGCAAAGGTCACCAGCCCGTCGGGTGGCTTCTCTGAGCGTCCAGACATAACTGAGACAACAGCACATCTGATATATTTTTAAAAACTATTCTTAAAGCACAGAAAGATGCATACTGCCAACCTACTAGATTTTATAAAACTGTTATTATAAATGCTAACTAATTCATCCTTAACATTGTTAATAATAATAATATTAATAAATAGGATTATGGAACCTTTAGTGAGAGATTGTACTGAGTTACAGTGGCCAGACAGAGTTGGTGTCTGGCCTTGAGCACAATGCGCTCACAGCATCTTTACATTTACTGAGTAAATGTGACAGCGGAGCACAGAAGCACTACAACAACTAAAATAACCAACAAACTGGAATGATACGCTCTCCTTTAGGTAATCTAGGAGAAGTGACGAGAACTTTGTTCTTTATGTAAGCCATACTACTGTAGGTGCTCTGATACAGATGAATGTACTGAACTATCCACCTCATTGCATATGTTCATTACAACTTAGGTTTTTATGATGTAGTTTTGTCCATCATGACCATAAACTGCATACAGCAAGTAAAATGTGCAAGTTAATATCAGAGAGATCTGGGATGAAGCAGCAGGTGTGTCTTATTTACAAGATAAGACAAAGCTGAACAGTGAAATTATTTCTCAGACTCTCTGTTGTAAACATCCAACAATTCAAATAAGATGATTTTCTGTTTGATTCCCAGATAAATTGCTTTAGATGATCTGGATAAACAGGCTGGTTTGTTTCCAACCTGTGTCAGTATTAACTCAGTGGGTAAAATGTAGTTATCACTAATATAACAACAGAGAGAATACCCTAGTTGTAGTCAAATGTAGTCTTCCTTTTAAACCTGTGCTTCCCAAAGTTTTCTCTGCAGGGCCAACCCACCCAGGCAGCAGCCTCACTACACAGCGGTCCGTCTCAGTAATGAAGAGAATGGAAAAGAAAGGCCTCATCATTTTTTCTTGTCTTTGTTTATAACTCTAGGCCCTGCCACCAGTTTGGGATCCGCTGCTTTAAACTGAGTTAATATCTGATCTTCATTCTTCATTATTTCAGTTTTGTTCTTGTTTGTTGCATATTACTCACTTATGTTTCTTCATTAAATTGGATTCAGGTAGTTTAGTATCCTAGAAAAAAAATGCTGCACAGTGTATAATAGTGTAGGGATGGAGTCAGAGGAGCCCAGCAGCTCCCCAACAACTTAATGAAGCCATGTAGTCTGTAAGTTGGAAGGATGATTTCCAGTGATCTCAGGTCTGTGTAGCACTGAACATCTAATCACCTGCCAAATGTGTCTCCGAGAAAATGTTATTTAAACATTCACATTTTAAATTACCTATAACAGTATGTTTATAATATATATCTAGTCATTTGAAATTGTATATTTTAATAAAGTTTCAGTTGAAACTTTTTATACATTGCTATATATCACATCTGAACAGCTGAGCTAATAAATGATGTCAAATCGACGTCCAGTGTTTCTCGTTCTGTATGCATCTGGATGCATGCATGTTATTTTCATATGCATCTACTAAAATGCAATGTGTTCTGTATGAGGGACATATGTAATTCATCTCACTCCCAAGAGTGCAAAAACTCTGGAGTGCTTGTTAGTTAGTGTTAAAGTCGACACAGCAGCCCTTTGTTGACGTTGGTCTGCTTTTATAAACAAATTTAGTGCCACACGTGAGACTGTTGCTATGAATGCTGTTAAACATTAACATGCATTTGCATTGCCAGTCCTCTCCATCACCTCATGTTATGTAGCCCTCTGCTGGCCAGACACCTGTTACCAGTAGTGTCATCCACGTTACTGCTCATTTTTAACTTTGTGTGTTGCTTAACGTGATTAAGACCTGATAAATGTGATCACATTTATCAGTAACACTTCATAAAACACATGCTTGCCAAATGCAAACTCAGTATGACTTTTATAAGGGTTTTTTCCTTCTGTTTTGCTTGTTTGCCTTAATTCAGGGGTGTCAAACTGATCCAGTAAAGGGCCGAGTGGCTGCAGGTTTTTGTTCCAACCAAGAAGAAACACACCTGAATCCAATCATTCTAATCACCTGAACTGTCTTCACTCAGCTGATTAATTATCAGTATCACCTGTGCTCTTGCTATGTTTGGACATATTATGCTGTATTATGTTGTGTGAGTATAAAAAGGCCAATTTTAGCATTTGTAAGCATTTTAGAATTTTTTTTACAAAACTCAATATTTGGACATCCTATAATAAGGTGTATTTCATTTGACATTTTTAGATATAATATAGTATGCCATTTTTTTTTCAGTTTTGGACACTATAATATAGTGTTTCTTGTTTCATATTTTTGGATATACTATACTATTACCCAGGTCCATCAGCATTTAAAAAAATTTTTGGTGAACTACACCAATTTTGGACATACTATAATTAGTTTTTTTGTCATCTAGAACAGGGGTTTCAAACTGATCCAGGAAAGGGCAGAGTGGCAGAAGCACACCTGAATCCAATCATTCAATCAGCTGAACTGTCTTCACTCAGTTGATTAATTATCAGTATCACCTGTGCTCCTGCTTTGTTGGAACAAAAACCTGCAGCCACTCGGCCCTTTACTGGATCAGTTTGACACCCCTGCGGCTTAACTGGAGAGGTGACAGTGGACAGACAGACTATGCTAACTCACTGTGCATGGATGACATTAATTGATCATCCATTATCAATCAAATCAAATCAAAATTACTTTATTTATCCCCGAGGGGAAATTCATTTAGTCTGTTGACTCAAGTAATTGCACAGCCTGATGGCTGTTGGAGCGAAGGATCTTTTAAATCTCTCCGTCCTGCAGCGGAGAGAGAGGAGCCGTCCACTGCTGCCTCTCCGGTCCATGAAGGTGCTGTGCAGCGGATGATTCGGGCAGTTCATGATGGTCTCCAACATCTTCATGTATGTTGTACGTAATAATTATGTCAATGTATGTGCCTTCAATGAGCTGCAAACTTGTGCATTTCAAAATACTTATAGTAGTAAGCTAAAATTTTGTATTTACACTTATTGGGCCATTCTGGTCCCAAACAGCAAATATTCTTTTTTAATGTTATGATAAGCCAACTGTACATATATGAGGACATCATATTCTGCAACAACCACTTCCTGTACAAATACCAAGTTTAGTTATACTTGTTAGGCCTTACTTATCCCAAATAGCAAGGAGAAATAAAAAATGCACACCAGACAAAAGCTCGGGTCTCAGGAGGCTATAGCTACTGTATGCATCTGCACTTTTAAAGTTGAACAAACAAACTTTAGAATCTACTTCTTACCTTTGTATTAAATCAAAAGCAACACACAAGTGACCTATGCCATGAAGCAATTTCACAATGCTGTCTGGATGTCTTTGCATCTTAATTTAAAAGCCGAAGCTAGGCCTTTTCTCCATGTCCCAGGTAAATGGCAGTTCTGACATATATGTAATCACTGTGTAAATCATTGCTGCACGCATGGGATCTGTAGTAAATGGGACTCAACATGGAAAAAATGAATATGGACTTAAAATTATATGACAATAATTGAACAGGAAAGTTCATTCAGTGCCTTTGACAACCAAATCTTAATTCACGGTCCACAATATAAAGTTTTTTTATATATATATAGCTATACAGCTTTTTACCAAAGCTATCAACAGTGATGGAATGTGACTCTATAGATGACTGAGATACTGGGAAAAGTTTAGTGAGCTATGCGTTGACAATTTTGGTCAAACTATGGAGCAACTGTATCAACATGTTTGTAATGTATTGTTTATGGATTAAATTATACAATAAAGGCCACTTCAACTTTTTAGTTCTACTCAACAGTAATTAAATCGCTATTATAGGTTTGGATTAGTTCTGCTCCTCTGTCTAGTCATCAAAAGCCAAACATGAGCAACATCCACTCGACTACCAGGCAGACAGTGAGGCCAAATGGTTAGCCATCTTTATTATGAAACAATATTGGGACCAGATCAAACAGCTGTTACATGGTGTTTTTTTTGGCCACTACAGTCCCTTTCCGTGTCCTGACACATCCCCGGACAGCCAGCCCTCTCCCAGCTGCCTTCAAGGTGCTTGTTTCTAGGACCGCCTCCAGGAGCTGAGCTTCATTCCAGCTGAGTGCATCCTTCTCCAGCTTCTCCTTCCCCCCCTCCAAACGAGTTAAGTCCCTTTCAGCTGGGCAGCTGACAGTCCATCTGCCGCTGGAATATGTCTCAGTGTGGTAAAGGGCTCTGTTTCTAATGTGATAGGTGGTAATATTGGGATGCCCAATAGTGGGAGAGGAGATATGCGGAAGATTCAAATTAACCTAACGGGTTCTTCCCACATTAAAAATTTTATGTCTCAAGTGCCAATCAAAACAAATTTCAAGTGGAGAAAGAAAATAAGGAAAAAAAAAATAAATCACACTAGCCATTTTTCATGCTAAAAAACAGTTTAAACAATATAGTCTGTGTGGAGTGTTTGCAAACCAATTTTTTAACACAATCTCCAGTATTATTTTCAGCAATAATTCAATTATTGTGTGGCCTGCAATGGTTTATTTCTGCTCAGTGTGTTACAAACTGTGGGAAAGAAGATGTGAGACGGATTGTCCCATGAAGTACAGTGCAAGTCTAGAAGCAGTGGAGGTGAGTAAGGGAAACACTTCCATCGGCACACACCTCCAGGTCCTACCTACGGCTTTTATTCTTTCCGTTAGGTTTGTTTTTTAGCCTAAACAGTTACTGATTGTGGGCCAGAGGGGGAAAAAAAGAGTAATCAATCAGTTTTCTTGCTCTGCAAAAAATTAAATATTTCAGAGAAATCGTGCCTAAGTGAGATCTATTTAACACAAACTGTTTATGTAGAGGAAAAGAAAAACAGAAAATTAACACATCACTCAGTATTTCCATCTAACTCTTCATCTGAACATCATGTTCCCTTAGCATTTCTGTTTAAATTTTTCACATTGAGAAAAGAGTAGAAAGTTAGAAATGGTCTGGAGGTTTATGGCCGAGGAGGAGGAGGAGGAGCAGTAGTAGTAAGAGGAAGGAGAGGAAGCTGTCTGATCCACAGAGAGTCCTGGATGGGGAGGGAGGCTGAGGCTGCCGCTGCCTGGCTTCAGCTGGGCGGCTCCTGGACTGCAGGGAGGACCGGTGTGGGGGGAAAGGGTGAGTGAGCAGGGAAGGTGGTGAGGTTTGGGGGAGCGGGGAGGCGAGAGCAAGATTGGTATTTGGTCGGGCAAGTGAGATAGGAGGAGAGAGGGAGAAAGAGACCGAGAGAGGGCTACACGCTCGTCAGGTGATCAGTCCATTGGCCGCTTTTCGCCGTGTTTCTTTGTAAACTCTTCAGCGTTCTTCAAGAATTTTTTACGGTCCTTTGAGTATTCTTCTGCTAGGTCTGCCCGAAGGGGATGCTCCGGCTGGGGGTCGTTCACCAGCGCAATGAGGGACTGAATTACTGCAAGACAAAGAACCAAGAGAGTAAGTTAGATGTGAGCAATGCTTTTTCTAACAAGACTGCGGCCACTAGTGTCCCTGTGATATGTGGGAGGATCAACATTCAAACTGTAGAGTTAACAATAGGACCATTTGCAACATTTGCATCTGCTGCAAATTTTAGTGTGTCACAGCTGCAGAAAGCCAAAAGAAAACACATAAACAACAAAAAAGTGGCAAATATAGAAACAATGCAAAATCAAAAACCAATAAACCCAGAAAAGTAATTGCAACTGAAAAACGCTAGCCTGACGACGTCAGACTCAATTCTGGTCAGAATCTGAGTCTGAAGCTGATCCATTGGGCTGTGATTATGGGGCGTGTTTCAACTGAACCAGGAAAAAAAAAATGCCTCTTCGCTCAATTGGATAGATCAACAACCAACCAGGGCAGCGTAGGACGTGACGTATGTTAAGCGACGCACCCCGTGTTGAGCAGCCAGGATTCAAGGATGCCGAAATGGAGCAGGCAACGCTTGTAAGGTCCAACCCCTCGTGCAAGCCGAGTTGCATCGCCGTGAAGCCCATATCAGTCGCCTCCCTCACCTGGTCCTCCATAAGTGCGACCAAAGGTGAAACCACAAAGTGCGCTGGGTTTCCCTTATGTCCCAACTTCGTCGCGACCATCAGGGCCAGCTTTTACCAAATCCAGTTGGAAGGACGGCAAAAACATCTTTTCCATCGACAAATGCCTTGATGGCGTTTCTCTGTTCACATTTCAAAATGAATGCACTCTTGATATCTTGTAAAATAGAGTCGATGGCAGAATCAACACTCACAAGGGCTCTTAGAGTGACGTGGGTGATTACGTTACTGTTGCTCATCTGTCCATCATTGTGTAAAGCCAACACCAAAAGACACACAAAGACAACACCTTACCACAACAAAAAAACTCATGTCAGACAACATGTGAAGGAGAGAGTGAGCTGGGCTGATTCTCAGACAGCCTGCGGGAGGCAGAGGTTGTATGCTCTGCTCGGGACAGCTGATACAAGGCCCAGAGATCTGTTGTTCATTTTTGACACATTGTAATCGACAAATCAGTTGGCATACTGAGACCTGAAATGTATGCATGCCCGTCTTCTTTTCCTGTCTATCAACCAACGCGAGAAGAGAGAAGTGGGACTGAGGTAATTATTGTTTGTATATCTGCAAAGGGAGAACATGCCATTGCATTAGTACTAATTGACGTGTAATGGATTGTTGAGACTCTTAAGTCTTGGTTGATTTTACATAACAGATTTCCTGGCATTATTTTACTTCTCTCTTCAACACTACATGACAGCACATAAAGGCAACATATTGGAGCACGCCCTTAAAGCTGATATTTCAGAGCTGTTGTTGGAGATGTCAGAGTGAGGCAACGATGCCATGGATGAAGTCACACGTCAGCAGTTATCGTGATTAAAAACTAGGACTGTGGCAGCATTTGGCTTAATTTCTATAGGAGCAGAGTGAGTCGGGTACACGCTGCAGTTTGTCTGCCGGTATCACAAGCATAGTCCAGTGGCCATGATTCGCTGCCTTATCGCAGCCAAGCTTGCTGATCCATGTGCGAGTCAGTCAGAAAGAAATAGGTGAGAAGATGGCACATAAGACATAAACAGTGTATTATGTGAATGTCCAGAGATATCTGATATTCCTTAAAACGTGTACATTTTTAAGTAGGAAAACAGGCCAGGCAGGTTTTTGTAACACTAACACACTCACCTTGGTCAGTTTTGGTGGCAGGCTTCCAGTTCTCTGCGCTGATCACAGGCAAGCACACCTGGCCCTTCTCATCGATGTTGGGGTGATAGATCTTTGTTTTGAAGGTGATCTTGGGAGGCTTAAACGGGTACTCAGTGGGGAAAATGATTTCGATTTTGAATGCACCTTTGTCATAAGGAGGGTTGTCCTGGAAGTGAACAAAAGAGATCAGTAAAGAAAACTGTGAGCCAAAAAAGGCAGGTCAGCCAAATAAGGAGGGGTTACTTACAGGAACAATGAGCCCTTGCCATGACAATAGGTTTGATTCCTCAACTTGAATGTTTCTGAAATTTTTCATTCCAGACTTGCGAATCTCGTCAAGTTCCTGAGAGAACAAACAACGTATATTGCATGAGTGAAAACATTTTCATGTTCATAAGTGTTGAGTCTGAAGAAACAGTTTTGAATTGGACCCATTTAAACTGTATAGCTGGGAATTTATTAAAAAGCATTCTTAAATGTTTTTCAGTTTAAATTACCAAGTTATCCCTTTTATGTGTCTGTAAATTCATATCTATAGTGTCAATATGGCAGAAGAGAGCTACACTCAGCAGGCTGTGAGGTTTTACCCACCAACTCAAATATCTCTGCTTTAATTACTGATAGTGCTACCTTCAGCTTGCGTTGCACAAAATCTGCTCGTAGGTAGAAACCAACAAAGTTTAATTCTTAATTTCTGCAAGCACAACGAGGAATGGAACTGATGTTATGGTGTTAACCTTGTGTCATGCAGGTAGGTGTTTGTCTACGCTCTGCTCTCAGCATTAAAAGCAGCCCTCGCAAACTGCACTGGACTCACTCGTTAAGTGAGAAAATTAGGCAAAAGAAAGCTTAATTCAATGTGGCTTCATAAAATATGGTGACATTTACAAATGTCTTTTAATGACAGGTTTTTGTTTTTCTTGTTAAATTATGGGCCCATAAATCAGAGCCACATTCAATGAGAATTGGAATAGATAAGCAGAATCTTTACAACGGGTTGATAATTTTTTATGTAGTTTATTCAATTATATTATTATACCATAATTTTAGTGTGCAGGACTGGCTAGGGAATAAGTCGTAGTCATTCTCTTTATCTGATTAAGACAATGAGATTGCTTTGGGCTCTCCCCAGGAAGTACGGGGTGGAGAAGTATGGTAGGCAGAAATCACACACAATGCTACATTCTGATATACCGGTCCTTTTAATTAACAACAAAGGTAGTATTTCAGGCCCTTAAGCCTTAGCTTCAATCACTGCCATCTGCTAAACCGAGCCTTCTGTGATCTATTTAGTTACTAGGTAACGGGCTAAACAAAAGCCTCATGTTGCTTTGTAACGTTGCTGTAAATGTCAGTATTTTACGCCTGAGTTTTATTTTCAGATCGATTTCCTTATGCTGTTCTGCCAACCAGCTTTGAGGGCTTAAAATTGCTGTGCGTGTAGTCAGGTTCAAACTAGCTCCTGTACAAAAGCTCACGGACTGTGACGGCATATCCTGTCCTGACATTTACTTTCAGGTGCATTCATGCAACTGCAATTAAAAATGTTCGTCGTGGATTTGCACTGAGTTCACCCCCACCCATCGCCTAAGTTAGTGACGAACTCCCGAACCTGGCTAACTGTAGGTTTAGCTGACGCTCGTTGGCTAGCTAGCTAACGCTAGCTGAAACGCAGCTAAAATATAGAGCTAGCAAGTTAGCTGATTAGCAAGCGCCTTATGCCGTGGAAATTCGCTAGGGTGTTTTGTTGGCCACATCCAAACTCATTTAATCCAACATACAACCTATAGCTTCATAAAGCTATGGTTGGCTATTAAAGGACACTTGTGTTCCGTGGTTGTCTTCGGAGAGCTGACTCTAGACTCTCTGGCCTAATTTGCCGGTGCTTTGCTGTCTAACGGTAATATTTGGTCCGTTGGCTAGCTAGATACCCAGTAGTGACCTCTCGTTTTTGTTAAGTTTGCAGCTAAAACAACAGACTCTAAAGGGGTCTTTAATCAAAATTATTTAAATTGAGTTTACAACGGAGAACGGATGACCCCACCAGCCGCCAATACGTATGTACACATTACAAATGAAGTGAAAATAACGGGATCGGGAGATTTACCTTGCCCAGCCTCCTGCTCGCCGCCATCTTGAAACTACTGTGTGTTCCCAGAATACACAGCGCGGTGAATATAGGTCTGGGGACTGGGTTTGAGGGTCAGCCATCAGTGCAATAAACAAACTAGGCTTCATCATCTCATACATCGAAATTTCAGCTTTCGGATTTCCTTCATATGTATAGAGTTCACAGAAATCAAGAAGACTTGAACCTTAAAATGCACCTGTTGTAAAACAGAATGCATTTGGCCCATCCAATTTTATTGCATCATTGATGTAATAGAGCTGGACTTGCATACATTAAAGTAAAGACAATTCCTCACCATGGTCAGGACCACACTTTTAACATCTAGGATACTCTCATGTGAAATACCACATGGACTAAATTATTATTAGGGCCCGAGCACCGACGGTGCGAGGACCTATTGAAATTGAAGGAATTATTATTATTATTATTATTCTCCAAAATAAATCGCTAATTTGGAGGCTTTATCATATTCAAAAACTCACCAAAC
>CAFUXE010000074.1:188461-210234 GCA_903364295.1 Serranus cabrilla | reverse complement strand
CTCTCTCTCTCTCTCTCTCTCTCTCTATATATATATATATGGTAAAATACCATGGCCCTCGTGCCCTTGAAAAAAATATCTGCCCTGTGGCCACGTCGGCCTTGATGCCCCGCCCACACTGCCACAGTTGGTTTTGCGGTTTTCTAGTCTAGACTGGCGTCTTTTGAGAAAAAAAAAGCGTCTTTTGACATTCATCATTAGTGATTGGTTTGATTCGAGCCTGGCATGAACGGCTCGGACGGGCTATAACCGCAGTACTCAATAAGGTTGATGCGGCCCGGGGGCAGTTTATTGAGTACCGCTGCTATAGCCCGTCCGAGCGGACCCGAACTGTTACTTCTTCACTATGGGTTTTGTTTGGGTCAATATGTACATCGGTATTTGTCTCCATGCCAATGATATACAGAGAGACTGATACTGGGTCGCGCTGCAAGTGCAATTTTTTAACTTTCATTTTCGTTTTTGGAGCAGTTCGCATATTGACCATGATATTCATACTTGTGTAGCCAGCTGTAGGACCCTCGATTTCACGAAAAAAAAAGATTATACGAAAATTTGGTTTCATGACAGGGGTTATTTCTTGTTTTCAAAAATCAATCAGAAATATATGTAGTAGTTTTTTTGAGGATAGTCTGAAGATGCTCTTGCACATTTGGTGTCAATTGAGCAAAAATTGTGGGTGGAGATTGGTTTAATAAGTTTTACAGTTTTTGAAGTGAGTGATGGGCTTCATTATTGTGTACTTCAATTCAGTTCAGTTGCTTTTATTGTCTCTTTCGGGAAACTTGGCTATATAAATTTATTATTGTTTTTTTTTCACTATTTGAATTATCTAGGTATTATAATATAATAATGTAAATAACAAAGATTTTTATAGATACTCCTATACTTTTTATTGATATCATATAATTTAGTATTTGTTGAATGGCTAAAAAACAAACCTCCCTTTCTAAAGAGCTGCAGTGATTAATTTTTAATTCAATGAGTCATAATGATATGCAGTATTATTTATACGGACACAAAAATAATTCCTGTTGTTTGGACAAAATCAGGCACTGATGTTGTTTTAATAAAGACATCATGTGTTGTTCTGTATGCTACTTACCCTAATTGATCTGCTGAAGGGGGGAAAGTATTTCTGTATTCATCTTCAATCTCAGTTTAACACATGGATTTACAATAACAACTCGGAAGAATATTGTGGTCCAGTATGCAACTTACACAGGTGTGATGCAGAAATTTTAAACAACCAGTGTTCATACCCTAAAAGTAAACTTTTCAGTAACATATTGTGTCCAGCATAGGGTAACTTTTAACAAAACTATGCATATTCTGTGTTTTTAATTGTATCGACAATGTGCTCGTCATTTAGCTATAAAATATCATACAACTTTTGAACATCAGGCTATAATAAATGTTCCTAATAATAAAGCTGTTGTTATTTCAACGACAGCATGTTCATACATATATTACTGCCAAACTCTGAGGACTCTGGGCTAATTGTTATATTTAAGAAGAAAAAAACAGCTTTCTGAAACAGTGAAAGAGTGTATACTGTGCATTGCAAACAATTTTACAGCAGGATGTGCTCTACCAAGTAGAGACGCAGTAGGGCCTCTAACTTTATTGTTGATGATCCGAGTCACAAGCAACAAGCAGTAGTTTGTACCCAGGGGTCCTGCACTGGACTGGATCGTCACTGCCCAGCTGTGGCGTCACCTGGAAGTAGTCATGCTGGGCGGGATGACCGGAACAACAAGATGGCGGAGAGTGAAGAGTTTCGGGTAGGCAAAAACAGAAACACTGATTATGACTTACTTCTGTCAACGTTTCAAAATATAACCATACCTTGCAACGAATAAAATGGCCGATACTTCAAGCTCCTAATTGGTGCGCTAAGAGAATAGAGGAATAGTATGGAAGAATGTGCACTTTAAAAGCGCATCGTTTTTAGTTTCGGTAGTTAGCCATAATGCTAACAGTTTATGGCAAGCCAGACGCTCATAGGTCCATTGTTAGCTTACTGCAAGTAGCTAAAACAATCACTGAATTATAATTATATCTGCTTTTAGTTTCGCTGATCTTGTCTAATTTTGCGATTGTTTAATGCTGTTAAGTTACCTGTAAGTATTATTAATGCGGTCTGCACGAAATCAAATACATGCAGCTAATATCACGATGATACACCCAGTTAGCCAAAAGTTAACGTTGGGATGCTTAACAGCCCTAAATATCATAACAACACAACGGACACAGCTTTTTTGAATTGGTTTGTGTTATTGGTTGTATATTTTAACGCCACTGCTGCTCAGTAACGTTAGATAGTGCTTCATCAGCTGTGAGATTTGGTCATGTTGACATGACTCATTGTGAATCGAGTTGACTCAAGTCACTGTTTGGTTGACTTGAGACTTGACTTGGACTTGAATGTCAAATACTCGTAAATTAACTTGACTTGAGGCACGATGACTTGTTTGTGTTCATGATTTCAGGTTTAAATAATAAATATAAACTGTTCACTGTTGTTAATGGTGAAATAGCAAGAGTATGGTATGTGTCCGTTATACAACCGCAAACCTTGTTTGTCATTTGAAGACACATTAAGATCCGTGACTGTCTGTGAGGGCTGATGGTAGCTAATGTTAGACAGACACAATCTGTTCTCTCACAACTCCGTAGTGAGCTAATGTTTGCCTGATAATCATTGTTTTGACCTATCAACCTAATTGATTATATATAACATTGCCATCCTATTGTATGTTATTACAAGTTATAGATGTTGCAACCCAATCTCTAAGATTAAGTAAGGTTTCAATTTAAATTGCATTTAAAAAGTTTCATGTGTCATTTAATGCTGCATTAAATAGCCATTATCTGTTGAATACCTATGTTTATGTTGTGACATGACTTGTTTTAACTAAGAGCTACTTGATATGACTTTGTGCATTTGCATGTAGGACAGAGCATGAAAACAAGTCATATAGAAATTACTTTCATGTGCAAGATTTAACTTTGAACTAATCTGTTATTAAAGACATGGGCTCGAGATCCTTTAAACAGTTGAAGTTTAATGTGGTTTCTTAGGTTGGAAAAGTGCTGGGATTTTTTTAATTTAGGTGCAATAGGATGTCAACAGTTGACACATTTAGAAACCTGAGTGCTATAATTTGGCACCCTTCTCTAAATTGCTTTGAGAAACATCATGTTGGTTGTTTATACAACAGTAACATCTAATTGTTTGCGATGAAGGAGTGACATAATTAGTATGCCGTATATACTCTTTATAAATATGTGAATTACCATGGATGTAGGTTACTAAAAAAGCTTGAAAATGCAACTTAAAAACCTTGAAAAGTACTTTAATTTGAATTTGGAAGAGGTGTTAAAAAAAACTAAATTCCATTCCCTTTGATTTCTTATTTGTTATGATAGCCAATTCCATAGATTTTCACCAACATGTGATTTATGCTTTCCATGTTTTTATTGAATACATTTTGACATACATATTTGTTTAATATTTTAGATGCTTAAAGGTCACATATAAGGAATTGTAAGGAAAAAGGATATGCACATAAGGACAATCCAGCATGGAGCAAATATCAAAGGGTCAGTAGGGTTCCTTCACTGTTTTTCTTTGGGGTTTCTTAAAGCTTAAGATTTGCGAATGAGGTAGTTATTAATTTAAAAAGTGTATTCTGTAGAAATGTGTTTGTAACTGTTTGTTTTTATCTCTTAAGGGCCCCACAATTAGGCTAACAATTATAGCTACAGCAGTTTTGTTCAATTAAATTAATTATTTCCACAATAACAGCAAATGTCATGGCGAGAAGTGGACGTAAGTCATTTTATTTAAATTGCAGAAATGTCACACATGCAATTGTACAGTTTTGCAGCAAGCGTTGTCTGTAGAGTAGGTCTGAAGAGAGTCCCAGATTCATCAAAGAAAATATAGTACCAAATTTTCATAGGCTACATATCTTCTGAACATTCTGACACAAAAATGGCAACGTATTCTCGCGAAATATAGTAGCATAGATAACGTTTTGTTCCCTCTCGCGGCAGTGTCAGAACCATTTATGAACACCAGCTGTGTAAACATCTAATGTTAACTTAATAAAATATAAATACATTATTCTTGGTGTTCCCAATACTTCCAAATGACTGGCAGGTGACGACAATTTCACTGCATTGCCAAAGTTTGTAACGCGCCATTATCTGTAAATACAGTGTCTATGGGGATGTATATTTGGTTGTTGATGCAGTGTATTTTCCGACACTCTTGGCCCCCTGGTGGGAGTTACACCCGTCTGTGTGTATGCAGAGGAGAACTGTAGACACGCGACCATGTAGAGACAGAAAGCACATGCCGCTGTGTAAATAACATAAATAACTTAAGGCTGTTTAGTTTGTTTAATAAAAACAAGGTATAGAGAAATGTTGGGGGGGCGGGGCGCCCCCTCTAATATAATTGTAGGGGAAACACTGGATTTTGTAGGTCAAAGCGATATCTCAGGAAGGCCTCAAGAGAATTTGGCACAAACTTCGAATTCGATATGTTTTGTCCATAACTATATGCTTATCATGACAAATTTTACATAAATTGTCTAGAAGGATGAAATGATGCCTTTTTATAGCCATAGGTTAAAGGTCACGTTACTGTGACATCATAATGTTTAACGAAACGGGAGGCATTTGATCAGATACTAAGTTTTTGACACTAATCTTGGACACGTAGTGATTGTATAGTTCTTTGGTGCTTTCTGCTGGGTTGAAGATTGAAGCAAGCTTCTTTGAAGCAACATCCAAATTTGAAGCATTTTCTACTTTATACCAGTCAGTGTTAGTTGGCAGTGGTGCCCAGTGTGCTTCACATCTTGGTGTGTTTTTTTGTTTTTGTATTACACAGGATGCAATCAAGTTTGAAAGTGTTCATGCTCTCTTTCATAACAACAGTGATTGTAAACATGAGCATCTGCTGAGGGCTCTGTGTTTGTTAAAGAGTAGCGACAATCCAGCAGTGCATCAGAATCAAAGAGCTGTATCATCGGTGTTATTCCAGGATCATAAACCTGATGCTGATTTTACCACTATAAAGTTTCTGTAATGTAGGAGATGCATCCGTTTTGAACACTAACATCTCTGTTAGCAGGAACCAGTCGTGTAACACAGACTTCAGCCTGTTGACTGGTGAAACAGCCGTGTGGCACGACACCAAAACCAGCATGAATCTCCAGCAGCCAACACCTCTCATTCCCCCTGTCCACCCTGATGTGCAGATGAAGCCCCTGCCCTTCTATGATGTTCTGGACGTCCTAATCAAGCCTTCAAGTCTAGGTCTGATTTAACATCTGAAAACGTACCAAAAATGTGAACTAAAGGCTTTATATAAAGGTCACAAATGATGCTATGTGTATGTTTTGAGCCACGCTCAGTGCATCACTAACAGTCATTTGTGTTTTCAGGAGCAAGTCCTGCACAGAGGTACCACCAAGAAAAATATTTTATCTTTGCCTTGACGCCACAGCAAGTTCGTGAAGTATGCATATCCAGGTAGGCCTGTTTTGAGAAAAACTGTAAGTCTGTAATGTCAACATGCTGTGTGTTCAGTATGTTTAAACCTGTTTGTTTACAGGGACTTTCTGCCAGGTGGCAGAAGAGACTATATGGTTCAAATTCAACTGAGGTGAGAATGTTTAGTTTTCTGGCCTTTTAAGAAACACATATTTAATGTGAGCAAAATGGATCAAAACTCATATTATAATTTGTATAATGTTTCATGATGAATCCAAACCTTCCTTTATGAATGCATCAATGCCTCCTTTTATCACAGGGTTATAAAAAACATATACTATAAATAGGGTAAACAACGGCTCAGAACATAGCACTCAATATCCATCATAACTGTTCATGTCACCCAAATTTACACTTGTTTTTTCATACCACTGAAGAGCGTTTGTCTATTTTCTAAGTCACGTTTTGTGTGTTGTCAGGTTTTGCTTGTCAGAGACAAGCTGCCCTCAAGAGGATAACTACCCAAACAGTCTTTGTATAAAGGTCAATGGGAAACTTTTTCCTTTGCCAGTAAGTGCTTGTTTAACTTGACAGCACCACCAATAAAAAGCCAACTTAAATATTACTAACAAAGTACTAACAACTACTAAAAAAAGCATTTTTTTCCCCGTAGGGTTATGCACCACCGCCTAAAAATGGCGTGGAACAGAAGAGACCAGGAAGACCACTAAACATTACCTCCCTTGTCCGACTCTCCTCCGCAGTACCCAATCAGATTTCAGTGACATGGGCGCCTGAAATTGGAAAAGTGAGAACATAAACTTCTTTGGAACGTTTTTGTTTTTTTCTCTGATTTTCCTGTACTTGTTTTGGGCATGGTGTTTGGAGTAGGAACAGGGACTTCTTAGTAAAGGTTGTTTGACCATATTGTTTTTCAGACCTATTCTATGTCCGTGTACCTGGTGAGGCAGCTGACATCACCACTGCTCCTGCAGAGGCTAAGGATGAAGGGCATCAGAAACCCAGACCACTCCAGAGCACTAAGTAACTATATAATAATAAACCACTATGACACTGTTTCATGTTATATAGCAGCAGTTTTATTACGAATAAGTCACACTAAACCAACCAGTCCAAAACATTTACCTGACCTGAAAAGCAGAGCACAGCCTCTGAATTGAGAGAGTAAATGTGCTGTAATTTCACAAATAGCATGTTCAGCATTAGAAACGTACTTATTCAGCCATCACGCTGTCTAGTACCAGAGTCAACCAACTAAATGAAATTCCCCTCTGGGATAAATAAAGTAATTTTGATTTTGATTGATTGATTCTAGAGACTGGCTGTCAGGACTCTACCTTGCATGGTGTTTCAACTTTTTGACCCCAGGCTGCAGCATTTATTCCGGCAAAACCCAGGACTGGCATTTTGCCAAAACACCTGATTTGGTGTGAATGCTTAGAATGGTGTCCCAAAGTCTGTCTGTCTCTTTCTGGTCCTATCTCTGTCTCATTAGAACACACCAGACAGGTGGCCTTCACACACACACGCACACACATGCACACCCTCCGTGTTTCCAAAAGTAATAAAATGTCAACAGAAAGCTAAGATATTACAATACAACAAATTTTGATAAATGAATTCAGTGCATGAATAGAATAATCAATATGTATAAACAACTTTTCTTTTTGATTTAACATGAGCTTATAAATGATTTTATAATTTCCATGGTGTTTTATATATGCCACACATCAATTGTGGCAGGACAGGGATGGAAAAAAAAATTCAGTCAGTTGTGTATGTTTTTAGTCAGACAGCACATACAGGTCTTTGTCCAGTTCATACTCTTATTTAATAAGGCAATGAGAAACCCAGTTACATGTATACATGCCCGCCAAAAAGTTCTCTCGGAGAATTCAAGCTGCCAACAGGTTACTGCCGGAGGCTCACTGTAACCTGGTTACTTTAGACCAGCGGTTCTCAACCGGTCTGGCTTTGGGACCAACCATCACCCCGTAAAGACAAGCCATGACCCAAATCGAGAAAAATTTTCAACTTCTAAAATGTATTATTACTGAAAAGATGGAGCAGATAGTGAACCTGGGATAGTACAGAATAACTCAGTATGCCAACACAACGAAAGTTTAATGATAAACCAGCAGCCTGGTGATGCTAGAGAGGAAAATATTCCCTTTTACGCTAAATTAGCTGCATTTTAATTAAAAAACAAAAGGTGTGTCTTAGATAACACAACATACAAGTAGTTTCAAACTTTTGTCATGCTCAGTCAGCAGATGGAAACACACTGTGACAGTGAATAGATGGCATGAAAAAATCCCCTTCAAAATAAAACCAGGCAACGGCCCACTGAAAATGGGTCCGCGACACACTTTTGGGTCCCGACCCACCAGTTGAGAATCACTGCTTTAGACCATACGTGACTTTTTTTTGCAATCTGCAACTGTGTTCAGAGAGAGCATGGTTAGCATTATTTGCTGATCTTGGTGTGTAAAACTGCACTAGCCAAACATGAAATTAAAAAAACTGACTGTTATAAAAAGCAGACCCTAACAGCAACTGGACCCAAGACCTTAAGAAAATGAGTCTAAACAGAATTGAATGAAGACACAGATATCATCACACCACATAACATTTGCTGAAAGATAGCGTGGACTGGGCTCCTGGGGTTGTCCGATTCACAGAGCTTGACGTTTTTTTTTTATATTTCCTGCTGGCACATTTTATGCTTTCAAAATGACTCTTTTTGTTTACACACACTTCTCTGCCCTCTGTGTTCTAGTTAAAGAGAAGCTGACAGCAGATCCAGACAGTGAGATTGCCACCACAAGCCTTCGAGTCTCACTTATGTGCCCGGTAAATGAAGCTCCGCTCCGTGTCGTAACCATGTGTAATACCACTGGGGGTCACCAAAGTCTGAAAATTGGAATGTGAAAAATACCTTTACATTTAAGAGGCACATAAACCAGAGATCACTCACCAATTTATTTGTTTTGTCCGAAATGAATAAATGGGACCTCACAACATAAGTTGGATTTTGTCAAAAAGCGTTTTCTTAAGATTGTGTTCAGGAGTGTATGTCACAGCAATTATACCCCTACTGATCTTTTACCAAACTAAGGATGTTACTGTTTTCAGGGTGTTGGACAGCAGTGTAGAGTTTTCAAACAAATTTAAATAAATCAGTATTTTTCCATCACTCTGCTTTTCTACTAGCGTATGATACTGAGAAATGTTTCATGGTCCTAAACCATGTCTCACCTGCCTGCAGTATACTGATTCTTGCTGAGATATGCCACAGGTTGTTTTGATACACACACACACTGTGTGCGTCTTACAAATGATTTGTCACCCCCATTTAACTGGCAGATACCTCTGCCCACTGCCATGCTGCCGTCCCACTCTTGTGTAAGTGTCACATGGCGATTATTAGTGATATGACACTTTGAGTAGATTGCGTTTGGATACATTATTTCCCAGTGCCTCATAGTTCACATACAGCTTGTCAAACCTTTGTTCAAGGAAGGCTATCTCCTTGCCGTTAGCTGCATGGCTACTTCTGCTAGCCTAGCTTACAGAAAAGGCTAACATTCATCACTGAATCAGTTACGTTTGACATTATGGTATTGGCTACTTACACTGCAACATATCCCCAGGTGACATACTGTTGTCATGTTTTACATCAGGAAGACTTCCTGGAGAACAAGAACTTATTAGCTCATGAATATGTGTGAATTGAACTTGCACAATGAACAGACCACTTTCTTCGTTAATTAAATTTGTCTAACTTTAGTATGTTTTGTCCTCCAGCTGGGCAAGATGCGACTGACGGTGCCATGCCGGGCGGTGACCTGCTCTCACCTGCAGTGCTTTGACGCTGCCCTCTACCTGCAGATGAACGAGAAGAAACCCACCTGGATCTGTCCGGTGTGTGACAAGAAGGCCGCATACGAGAGTCTCATCATTGATGGGTTAGTTAAACTAATCCAACGCATCAGCAATATGTGATGTGGAAGCCTATTTAGTCTGGTTGCATGTTCTCATTACCAACAAGTTGAAACAAGTGATGTATGTGTATCAGTTATGTATATACTCAGTTTGTTATGATAGCAATTGAAAATCAACTGTTTTTTTTAATGAGCCCATCTTTCATGTGTGACAATGATAGACTCCAAAGTAGCATTTTATTGCAGTGAGAGCATTTTTTGAAACTTGACCTCATTGTATAAAATTAGCTGCTGTGACCTCTAGGATAGTCACAGCCTCATGAAACTCTACGGGTGGATAGTTTTCCCAGGTATATTGAAAATAAGGGGGTTTCTCAGCAGTTTCCAGAACAGAAGTGCTTGCCAACCAATTGCCAAAAATACAGAAATGTCCTTGGTGTTTTTATGTGGTATTCTGGAAACATTTTTTTTTTTACCATTTTTATCCGTTCTCATTCAACAATATGAGACATAATTGAGCATGGGTATGGAGTTCATATTGTCATGCTATAATGTTCTAAACCCTTATACACCTGAAGAATTTGAATACAATTCTTAAAACAGTTAATACTGCTGCAGATGTATGACTAGAACAACAGACAGTGCTGAGCTGTGTCTAAAATAAACCTTCAGGTTTCCATTTTTCAGATGATGTACATCACGTCTATGTGACATCTACTGTTGACATTCTACTCCCCTCTAAAATCTACTGGTCCCCCCTACCCCAATGCGATATAACAGGGGGCAGACACTAAGGCAGGGGTGTCAAACTGATCCAGTAAAGGGCCGAGTGGCTGCAGGTTTTTGTTCCAACCAAGAAGAAACACACCTGAATCCAATCATTCTAATCACCTGAACTGTCTTCACTCAGCTGATTAATTATCAGTATCACCTGTGCTCTTGCTATGTTTGGACATATTATGCTGTATTAAGTTGTGTGAGTATAAAAAGGCCAATTTTAGCATTTGTAAGCATTTTAGAATGATAATTTTTTTGACAAAAATCAATATTTGGACATCCTATAATAAGGTGTATTTCATTTGACATTTTTAGATATAATATAGTATGCCATTTTTTTTCTTCAGTTTTGGACACTATAATATAGTGTTTCTTGTTTCATATTTTTGGATATACTATACTATTACCCAGGTCCAACAGCATTTAAATTTTTTTTTGGTGAACTACACTATGACCAATTTTGGACATACTAAACTACATAATTAGTTTTTTTGTCATCTAGAACAGGGGTTTCAAACTGATCCAGGAAAGGGCAGAGTGGCAGAAGCACACCTGAATCCAATCAGTCAATCACCTGAACTGTCTTCACTCAGTTGATTAATTATCAGTATCACCTGTGCTCCTCCTCGGTTGGAACAAAAACCTGCAGCCACTCGGCCCTTTACTGGATCAGTTTGACACCCCTGCACTAAGGGGTTAAGCTTATCAACTAAAAGTTTTTGATCCATGGCCTCTAGTATTTTGAGGAAGTAGCATATCTATCAAATTTAGGAGTCATATGCTGTGTCAGTGAGTAAGATACATATTTAATCAACAGGGTTGACGAAGTCTTCGGTGGCAGTTTAATGTTATACCAAGATATTTAGAAATCCAGACTGTGATTGTCAGTGTCACACTGTTTAGTGTAATACACTACAGTTGCCACTAGAGGTCATTCTCTCTGCAATTTAGCTTGTGAAATGTTGGAAAGGTACGATTGTATAAAATATTGGACACAGCCCAAGCCTGGTTTGGCATGTATCACTTCCGCATAATCAGTTTGGAAATTTCTCATCCTTTTTAAAATTCAGAAGAGAACTTAAAATCTTTATTCGCGATGGTCATGAAAACCATGGAGCTGAATACCAGCTTCATGGATCCGATGCTGTGAAACCCATCAACAAAGTCAGTCTGCTTATGTGAAGAAGTCAGTGCAAAAACATTGCAACATTGGTAATTTAAGTGTTTTGTTCTGTGTTCAGTTTATTCTTGGAGATCCTGAATGACTGCTCAGATGTGGATGAAATCAAGTTCCAGGAGGATGGAACATGGTGCCCCATGAGACCAAAGAAAGAGGCCGTCAAAGTCCCCTCTCAGTCAATTCCAAAAATTGAGAGTAAGATCATGACACCTGGGTCTGCATTATTCCTAATTACTGTGTGTGCCAGGTATATCTTTTTCCTGTGGGCCATAAAACACAAGGTGGCACATTTCTGCATTACCATAAAAACACACATTGTAGTTTATTTTTACCAGTCCCATACACAATGTTATTGTTTGAGTAATGTTGTTAAATGTCTTATAGATTTGAGGTTTTAAAGATTTATATACCATAGGTTCCAGTGCACTTGGAGCTGAGCCCCTGATACGTCAGATAAGTCAGAAAGTACAAAGGGACAGACACATTTGTAGTTTTGTAGTCATTTGATTTGATGGCAATAAGGTAAATCTAGAATATTCCCAGTGTTAATCTTGAACCTTTCTATTTTAGCCTCAGCTCCTTTACGCCAGTCTTCAGTGGTCCCCCATTCTACTGAGCCCAGCACCACCAAGAAGGCTGATGTGATTGATCTCACTCTGGAAAGCTCCTCCTCCTCCTCTGACGAAGAGGACGCAGACCCTCCACTGAAGAAACGCTGCGTTTACATTTCTAAGAATGAGGAGATGCATGCAAAGGGGTAAGCAAGACTCCTAGGTTTTTCTTACGGCTGCTGCCATCCAGGGACATTTAGACACCACTGGACATCAGTCATTTAGTGGTAGTGTTGCTTTTTGGAGAACACCTTTACAGTGAAAGCTTGTTGTTTTCTCTCAGAGTGTTGACCTTCCAGCCCACTGTGCGCGTGCCAAACGTCCAGGCCCTGGATCCATCGTACCTGACCTCTACGCTTGCTGACTATGCAGTCCCCTTTCACCCATCCACCCTGGCCACCATCCCAACAGAGATGCAGGGTGAGTCAGCAGGATAGGGGGAATGCAAGCGTTGTCACTACATGGCATTGTTACTGATGTGTGTTGTTCTTACCTATAGGTCTGGATTTATTTTCCTTAATTCAAGCAGATCCTCAGGTATGTGTGTTACCATTTTCTACTGTTCATAGTTGCAGTGTTTCTCTTAATCTAACAGTCTAAACCAGGAACCACAGCAGCAGCAGAGAATAGCCTCCAACTGCTACTTGGATGCTGTAGGCTCACCTTATTTGTTCAAATTGCTTTATAGTGACTGTAGATGCTGGTACAAAGATGGCAAGTAAAACAATTAAAAGAAACATTCAGATATGTAAAAGAAAGAAAATCTATTTTTTTTTTTTTTTTTTAAAACAACAACAAAGTTTTAGAGGTTCCTTCTATGAAGTTGGTCCCCGCTTCGTCGGTGCATGAGCACTCTCAGTTGGCGCGGTGCACACTTGTTCAGGAAGTTGTAACACCCAAATATGCTTCAATGTGCAGACAAAAGAGAAGAAGACTGCAAGCCACTAAATATGGCTGTAAACAGTGCTGGACTTAAAATAAAAATCAGCTCTAGAAACATGTGTGAGGAAGGAAATGCACAGTTTTAAACCTCAAGGATACATACAATGACGTTTGGGGACACTGAATGTTAACAAAATGTTTGTTTACAGGAAAACTCTACAGAGCACCTGTATGCACAATTTCTATACGTCTCTCTCACTTTGGTATCTTGCATATATTAGGTGTCACAGACCTGCAGCAGGTTTCCCTGGTGACTGTTTGCCTTCAAATGGCAACGCCAACTTCCAGCAAGTTGCCAGGTTGTTAAAAACAGCATTTTCCCTTAAGACTATAATTAGGGTAAAACCCCATTACCTTGTTCAATTGAAAGTTTTTCAAATCTCTAATTGAATTTGTGTAGATTTAGTGACAAATAACCTGATTTAAACATTTAATAGAGAACTGCAATCATTTTTGTTGGGTTAGTGTGTGGTTGAGTGTCCACCTAATTTTCTCGATTTTCAAAAACTGGAGATACACCCCGAAATTGAACGGGGAAGAAGATTTAAAAGTAGCTGAAACATTGAAAAAAACAACTGTAGTCCCCAAACTATTACACTTTGTTTTATAAGAAGCTATCTGATCGTCATTGCATTTGTGAGACAATAATGTATTGCCACAGTTATTGCTCAAATAATGTTAAGATGTTGATAAAACCTGAAAATGAAGAGTGTAGAAAATGGATTGTCATGCATATGATTTAAAAGTTATATTGTAGCAGTTCATACATATTATCAACTTGTTTTTTTCTGCTCAGCATTACCGACCGCAGATGTTTCTGGACACCCTAACGAGCAGCATGCAAAGTGCCGCTGCAGCCAGCACCAGTTCAGCCCTGGTCTCCTCCTCCAGCAGCCACTATGACACCAGCACTCACGCTACCAGCTCCCTCCACGAGACCCGGGTCATCACAGGAGGAGGGGGCGCTGGAGGAGGGACTGACAGTGTCATATCGGATATTATTTCACTAGACTGAGCCACGCGTCACTGGACTTTTTCAGGCCTGTTTTTTTTGTGGCCTTTTTGGTGAGACTATGTGGACATGCCATGTTGAATTTTACACAGAAGCACCCAAATTGGTATACATGAGCACTTTGATGGCCTAAACATTTTCTTGATATTGAAAACTGTATCCAGACATTTTCCTTTTTTGCCCTTGGGTTTTTTCAATTTCAAATGGGTTTTGTTTTCCTATCTGCTATGGTAGGATGATGCATGGTTTGAAGGCCAAGGACAGGATTGTGTCAGTGAATTGTAATTTCTGTTGGAGAAATATTCTGCTAGGGATTATTTTCATGTGCTATCGTACATACCTTAATCACATTAGATCAAAACAAGGGATTGATTTAGCCTTGGTTTAGTTTAATATTTCCTGGTCTTTGTGCCTTGGTTTAGTTTATTGTCTCCTGGAATTTTAGCCTTGGTTTTAGTCCTGTATTCCCTGAGATTCTTGCCTTGGATTAATACAATATTCCTTGGTATTTTCGCTTGGTTCAGTCCAATACTTCCTGATATTTTAGCCTTGGTTTATTCCAGCACTTCCTGTTATTTTAGCCTTTGTTCTGTCCAATATTCCCAGGTGTTTTAGCCTTGGTTTAGCCCAATATTAAGATTTTCGTTTTTGTTTTTTTTAAGCTTAGGTTGTTTCGAGTTTCCCCTGGTGTTTTATCTCCGGTTTGGTCTGCCAATTCTTTGGAAAGTCTCTGTTTCCCTCTGGCTCTTTTCATGCACTACTCACTAATGTCAGCTCTGTGCCATTATGTGTCAGAAATGAAGCAGACACTGCGCTCACAATACATTCGTTTCCATGTCCATACAAAAACATTGCCTGGGGAACTATAATTAGTATTTTTTTTTTTATTTCATCATACAGTAGTGTCCTCAACGGAACAGCCAGTCTTTGGGCCATGCATACAAAGGTGCACCACTCTGCTCTGTAGACTTTTTCCTGGCACAGAGATAAATGTCTGTAATACTTTTTTTCCATGTTGCTCCACTGTTGGAAATATTTAGAACATTGAACTCTTCATTTATACCAATTTGTTTACTTGGAAATACATGTAAATCGGATTTCATCTTATCAGAACAGGCAGAAGAAGAGCTTGAACTCTCTGCTCTATAAGCAAGATGCTGTTTGTTCAACATCCATGAAAGTGAATGGATGGTTAGAGGTAGAAGCCCCTTGGTGAAAAAAGGCTTGTGGACTCATAAACATACTGTTGACTGTGAACATGGAAGGCAGGTCAGTAATTCAAGTGTTTTCATTGGTTCTAACAGCTGCCGGTTAATACTTCATTGGAGTTTGTTACAGAGCAGCGTTCATATCATACCAACCTGAAATGTTCCTTTGTTATTCAGTCAGAGCAATAATAATTTATCTAGTGTTAGATGAGGTTATAGTTTGTAAATGTAGATCAGATGCTCTGTAAATGATTCCAGCTGGTCCATGCCACTCTGCCCCATTGAAATCTCTTGCCTTTGATTATGGTCAACTCATCGTCTTACATTAGTTGAATACATGATTTTGTATCGTTAGAGAAATACACTTACAGGAATAGTTTCAATCTCATGTCTGTCTGAGTACAGATGGGGTGTTAAAATGGGGTTAGCCTAGCTTAGCATGAATGAAAACAACTAACCTGGCTCTGTCCAAAAGCTCTAAAATACAACTAAAAACACCTTTCAAGCTCATTAATGAACATGCTGTATCCTTGTTCCTTACACAGAGGAAATAAATGAAACACAGTCAGTAAGGGAGCATTGTGTGCTACTCCCATCCAGTCTTTATGCTAAGCCAGGCCACCCAAGTCAGCTCAAAGCAAGTCAACAAGTGCATTTTTCAAAAATGTGGAACTGTTCCTTTAAGTGTCCTCACAAACGTGCATCATCGGCTTTGACTAGCATGAGACGGTTTGACATAATGTGAATAAAAAGTTTTTCTCTAAATTGGTGCAAAACATCTCAAAGGTTCATGCTGTCAAAGCTCTGATCTTCAGTGAACATTTGAAATTCCACCCTCGGGCCTCTGCTTAATTTGGTTTTCGTCGTATGTTGGTAATGTTCTGTGTCAGTACGGGATTGGATCGCTCATGTGTAAACGCGTACACTTAAGCCCACTTTCTCACGGTTGACAGCAAGCAGTAACTAACGAGCTATAAACAGGGCAGCTACTGTATCACACCTTTATTATCTGGATTACTTGCTGTGCATGTGGACTCCCAGCCAACAGGAGCTCAATCTCAGGGACCTACACTCACCACACTTTTCTGGGCTTGATGTACTGAGTGAATTCAAATACTGATGCATAGAACCAACATTACGATATTCTCATTATAAAAAAAAAAAACTCACACAGTGAGCTGTATACAGTTGGGCGAATGGTTGCTTTATGTGAACATGTTTTAAGACATCTGTATCAGACATTTTTGTCTCCACGGAATTTAGTTGACAAATGATATTTTAAAAACTTTCTCATAAAACACTTTTTCTCAGAATCACTATCCCCTCTGGATAATTCAGGCTTGATTGGAACTGATGTAAAAAACTGATGCTAGATTTCATTCTCCATTGTATTGTGGAGGCAGAAACCTCAGAGATGGATATCTTAAAAACTGGACAAATAAAACCTAAAGTCTCTCCATGCAGAGGAAATATGCTTTTGTAATTTTGATGAAGCAAAATTCAACAAAAAAAGTATGTAATTAAATAATGTTCCCACCAGTACAGTGTCTATACTCAGAAGAAAAACACATTAGTGGGGAGTGTTTGCATCGAGCTCACAGCTTTGTAAATTACCCATCAGACTTTCAACCCATGTATTAACCTGCAGGCTGATGCTTGAGATGTATGTGGATTTTTTTTTTTGTACTCTTCATGCTTTATGGAGTTTGAAACATAATCCAGATCACTTGGACATTTCTCATTTGACAACATGTTAACAAGACTCGGAGAAAAGTACTCATTGTTATTTGCTTCAGATTCACGAGGTTTTATACAGGACTGTTTATTAATAAAGTGTTTTTGTTTTCCTGTATCTGTAAAATTGCAGCATTTTGGATTGTGGTACTCTGTGTGGGTGTTTTTTTTATTAAAAGTTTTCTTTTTGTATTCTGTTGCTTTTAGAAAACGTTTTTTTGCTCTTATATATGGTATTGGTTGTATAACACAGCACCTTATACTCTTGCACTCTAATGTTAGCCTGCCTGTTCCTTTTCCTGTCCGTCTTGTCGCGTTCTGTCTTCTGTCTGTTTCCCCCCCGGTTCACTGCGGTGCAGCACTGCCCTCTCTGGCTTATAATAGGAAATCCCAATTAAGAATAACAGCTTAGCTTCCAGGGAGGGCCGGTGATGGTCACGCACACGCACTGAATATTAATTATTTGGCTGCAAGACTAAAAATATGCATCATTCTCATAAAAAGTTGACACCTCTTTTGTGGTGTCAAACGATGAGAATAAATGCAGACAAAAAGAAAGAAAACGTTTACAAGGTGTATGATTACCTATGCTTTTTACCAGGAGTTTCACATTTAATGAAGAACAAGACACATGTATCGAGAAACTCATTGGTACAGTCAGCGATGTGTCGAAGGAACGCTTCCCAACAGCTCTCAAGTTATTACATGATTAACAGCATGTATAAATACATGGAGATTTGCCCATCATTTATTCTTTAGAAATATTCTTAATTTGATGTTTTATTCTGAAAAACAAGTTGATTCTGAAAAAAAAATACCTTGTGAAATCCAAAATGTCTCAATATATGTACAACTCCAGTTCATACAAAGGAAAGTTTTCTGAAATATAAATAGAACATAGATCATTTGTTCGTCCTTTTTGACATATATTCAATAACCTGTAAAAAGACAGTATACTTAATGTTCAGACTGTATAAACTTTATTGTGAATATACGCTCATTCTGAATTTGATGCCTACAACACGTTTCAACAAAATTTCGGACAGAGACATTTACTACTGTGTTACATCACTTTTCTCTTGATGGGAAGAAAGTTCAACTCAAAGTAAAGAGAAAAAAACTCCTCTCCTCTGCCACAAGAGAGCAGCACAACCTCAAACAGTGACACAGACCACAGCTAACCAACAATAGTGAAACAGTACAATCCTTAACTTCACAAATATGCGAGAAGTCTCAAGCCATGTTTATCACCTAAACACACTACATCTGTGATATGACTAATGCTAAATGTAGTTGAATTGCAACAATTTACGAGATTTTACCATTTACGTTCCATAACATCATTAAAGATTGAGAGAATCAGATAAATCTCTGCATATAAGGAGCAAGGCTGAAAACCTCTTGTTCCTCAGGCTGCACTGCATTAAAAACCATTATGACTGTATGAAGGACATTACTACATGTGTTGAGGAACACTTGAGAAAACAGTTTTCAGTAAACACAGTTTTCTCATATCAACAACATCCTGAAAGAAACAGGAGAAGCATCATCCGGTTTGGACCAGAACAAAGCGTAAAAGCCAGAATCTGTGATAGTATGAGTTGACTTTAAAACTATTTTTATTTTTGAAGAAAAAAAAAATTAGAACCTTTGAACCTAACCTGATTGTCAGTTCAACGTGCTCTTTCATAGGCTTTGAATCTAAGAGAAAATGTAACACTATAATATCCCCACAATGACCCCCTGTCAACTGTAGGGAAGTGTTGTTTTCAATCTTTGTGAAACGGGCAGAGGGCCATGAGGCCAAATTAATCACTGTACACTCAACTTGTCAGGTCAGATGACAACCACAGAGCATGAGGGTGGTGCTGCAGGGGAGGAAATATGGTGAAAACAGAGGCAAAACGGGGGGAAAGTCAACTTGGGAAATCAGATTGGACTATCACACATGACTCAGTGAAGGTTGAGGTTAAGTTAAGGTCAGTGCAGCAGGGACTACAAAAACAAAACATTTGTGTTTATTGTGAATATTTCCAATATGTAGATGTGATTACTCTAATGGACTGCTCCAACTTCTCAGGGTCCCAGAAACAGTAATGAGTTGTGTATACGCTTAATTATATATCCTTCAAATAAACTGCTTTTATACAGTGCTTTGTTTTAACATTTAACATTTCTCTCTCTCTCTCTCTCTCTCTCTCTCTCTCTCTCTTTGTAGTGGTGCATTACATTGTGGGACAGAGAGAACAAGTAAGTTTTGAGGTAGTATGACCTTAAGATTGGCATTCAGTCACTGTACAATTGTATTAATCTTGCATGTGGCATTAACTTACATTACATGTTGTAGTTGTTCTTTTGTCACAGCCAAAATGCGGCTGCTCACACATCAGCTCAAAAACTTTTTTATTTTGTATCGGTGACTTACTTGCTTACTTACTTTTGTCTATAGGCAGTTCCAACTTAGTTTGATCAGAATCATACACAGGTTTATTGACACGTAGGTTTCCTATACAAAGAATTTGCCTTGGTGTTTTGGTATTAAAAATGTGGCAAATATATTTGTTTGTAATGTTTAAAATGAAGAGGATTGAAATGTCCAAAAATATGAATCAAGGAATGTGTTAGTGTTCATAGTATGAAGAATACGCATCATGTGCTAATGATTTGTGAAATCTGGTCATGAACCAGGAAGTAAGCATGTGCCAGTCCATGTAGAGCAGGGGTGTCAAACTGATCCAGTAAAGGGCCGAGTGGCTGCAGGTTTCTGTTCCAACCAAGCAGGAGCACAGGTGATACTGATAATTAATCAGCTGAGTGAAGACAGTTCAGCTGATTGAATGATTGGATTCAGGTGTGCTTCTGCCACTCTGCCCTTTCCTGGATCAGTTTGAAACCCCTGTTCTAGATGACAAAAAAACTAATTATAGTATGTCCAAAATTGGTCATAGTGTAGTTCACCAAAAAAAAATTAAAATGCTGTATATATAGTATATCCAAAAATATGAAACAAGAAACACTATATTATAGTGTGTCCAAAATTGGAAAAAAATGGCAAACTTTATTATATTTAAAAATGTCAAAAGAAAAACACCTTATTATAGGATGTCCAAATGTTGATTTTTGTCCAAAAAAAAAGAATTCTGTAAAATACTTACAAATGCTAAAAATGTCCCTGTTATACTCTGGACATATTATGCTGTATTATGTTTTCACAAACATGGCAGGAGCACAGGTGATACTGATGATTAATCAGCTGAGTGAAGACAGTTCAGGTGATTGAATGATTGGATTCAGGTGTGTTTCTTCTTGGTTGGAGCAGAAACCTGCAGCCACTCGGCCCTTTACTGGATCAGTTTGACACCACTGAGTAGAGCTTTATGCATTTTTGGTTTTATGTGAAAACTGAAAGTGTGTACATTACAATATACCAAATACTTCAAATGTTGGACTGCGAATTGCACTGCTACATGTGTTAGATATTTGTGTTGAACAACATCACTACATCACAACATATTACTGTACTCTCTAGAAATATAAATGATCTGATCTTAAGTCTAACCTGCAACACAACTCCCACATTAAACACAAACACACACATATATCATGCACGTCCATCCCTGTGGGCACTTTTTTACTGATGGGACCCTAATCTTAAACCCTGACTTTAACATTAACCTCTCAGCCAAGTCCAGATCCACAGACAGCCACTTGAAGAGAATTGGCCAAAATGCCCTTAATTTGACGAACAACAAAAGCCTCTGTAATACGTTCCCTAAAAGACAGAAGCAGAACAAGCTACACACATACACGGGCCAGAACAGCGAGCCTTCATTACGTGTGGCACTGTTCTGACTGGCAGACAGAGACAAGATCCCAATTATTGGCTGAATGAACAGCAGCTGTTGCTCTCCGTGAGGTGGCTGGGAGGCTCGTTAGGTGCTGGCTGCTGTAGGAGCTCGTCCTCTGGGAGCTTTCCTCCAACTTCAGTCTGGGAGCCTCGTTACCCGGTCAGACCCTGTCCTCACCACAGGCCTCGTAATTGAGCAATTATAGTAGAAATCAGTTAGTTGATAATAGTTCCTTACCTAAACTATAGACTTTAATGTAGCTTTACATTCAACATATGTTTTTAAGTTTTACGCTAACTCAGCTATGTGTTGACAGGTGTTCTGCGCTGTGCTGTAATTGCATCACTTACACAGTTTTGAAGGCTATAGTGTCCATTATAAGAATCAATTCAGACTGTGATTTCGACTTCCAACAAAGGAAATCAAATCAAGCTATTTGAGACTGTTGTGTTTGCAGCTCACTAACAACCAGGGGAAGTCTGGAATTGCATGAAGCTAATTAAAAATGTTATTGTGAAAGTGCTTTTCACCAGTTTACCTGAAAAGATGTGTCCAACATTATAGCACTAAAACACACTTAATAATAATAATAATAATAATAATAATAATAATAATAATAATTATAATAATAATCAAAGTTCGAGGCGTAAATATGGCGAAAAACGGCGTAAAACGCCATATTTAATCCAAGATGGCCGACTTCCTGTTCATTTTCGAGTATGGGTCGTTGAGACTTCTTTGTGCGTCTTCCTATGATACACGTATGTACCAAATTTCGTGTCTCTACGTGAAACTTTCCTACATTGTGAGGGTCTTTTGAACGTTGCTAGGCAACGCAACTGAGCCATTTGGCCACGCCCATTTTTGCGAATATTAAAATACGAAATTTTCACGGGGTATTGATGCATGTGCGAAGTTTCGTGAGTTTTCGAACATAATAAGGCCCCCAAATTAGCGATTCATTAGGGAGAAAAATAAACATTAC
>CAFUXE010000074.1:161708-176035 GCA_903364295.1 Serranus cabrilla | reverse complement strand
CAAACAGGAGGAAATTGTATAAATTTTTAGCAGTAGATGAATCCACATTTGGTGATTTGGGACTGAGTCAAAATAAACTAGAGTGTGTGTGTTCATGGTGATGAAGGAGTATGTCAACCAGCGCAACAGTGTGGCTCACTGATGTGTAACAACGATGGAGCTCTGAGGCAAGAACATATGTGGAGCTGTGATACTCACTGCTGGTTTGGGTATTTTCAGGAGATTTGTTGACAATAATAAAAAATACTTATCTATGAAATTTATCAGCTGTAAGAAAGGAAACACAGATGATTTAAACCTTTTCCTTCTGTTGCCAAATTCTCTTACGCCTCTGATAAAACATCTTATTATCAATATTTCATTGCAACAACCAAAGGAGAAGGTTGAATTTAACATGTTCGCACACATTGCATTTAAAATGAAATTCACAATAAGTACAGATTTTGAACGATTTATGAACCTCATGACCTCAGTATTTAAAAATCCAGGCTACATCAATGACTTCTGCTGAGGTATTGCAAAGTGTCTCACCTCTGTTGTTCAGTTTGATGTTGAGGGGGAGCTGGGTGGCCATAGCCAGCAGGTTCTGCTGCAGAGCATGTTGCACCATTCGCTGCTGCTCCTCTGTCACCATCATCATCTTCTTCTCTGGTGGTTCACCGCTCTCCAGCTTCTCTCTGAGCTGTTCCAGGGCCGCTGCCTGGACAGCCGCTGCTGCCTGAGCTGCGGCTGCCTGGGCGGCCATGGCTGCAGCGTGATGGCCGCTGGGTGACATGGGGAGGGACACCCGGCTGGGCAGGCAGCTGGCCATCATGGGCTCCTCTGGAGAGAAAAAGATGAATAAAAAGATGATTTCTGTCTCTAGACATATTATTTTCCTGGATAAAAACTGATTAATATGTGGATTCAACTGTAAATATGTTGAATCTACATCGCTTTCATAAAATAATTTGTAATGGTGATCTATTCAATGGTGGCTATCACAGTTGATATAATATATTATTATAATGAGGTATAGTAAATAATCTTTAATTAGAAGCAGGAATGCTTCAATTTTATGCAAATACAGAAATTTTGGTGACTTACAAATCAAAGTTTTTCAGCTCATCAATGCAAAAATCATATAAAAATCCATTTGTCACAGAACAGGAACAGAACCTGCCCCTCATATCTGCATGCCACCACATTCGGTTCATATGTTTTAGCATAGGCTTGTGTGCTTATAGGGTCTTCTGGATCTTACTTAAGATCATAACCTTATAGATTAATGACACTGACAACAATAAAATAAGATTAAACTAAATAACTGTGCTTTAGACTTGGCTGATGTCGGGCACACAGATTAGTCAGCTGCTTTTTTTTCTTTAAGCCCTGTAATCAAAGAGGTCCCATGCTCTTCATGGTGCATTTGTGTGTCTCGGAAAATAGCGGTGCTGAAATGAGGAAGCCCTGCAAGATGTTTCCTCTTTGTGGAGAATGACCATACAGACCACAAGTTGCATGAGTCTGAATGAACAGAAATAAGGCAGCTATTGTGACATATATTTGTGACATACCCACTTCTTCTTAAGTGGCTGGGTAATCACGCAACAACTTCTCAAAAAGATGTTGTGATCTTTGTAATGCATCATGTGCAATCTTTTCTTTGACGTGAAAAATATTCGTCAAGAGGAAATGAATCATCCCTCAGAGTGACAGAAAAAGGATGAGTTTATTTGGGACCCTGCGTGATGATTGCATCATGACCAGAACGGACTATTATTATCTCATTTCTGTTTGAATATTTGGTACATTTTTAATTCAAACTTTACAAATGAAAGGTTTGTTGAACGGTCGGTGCACCCAAATATAGCCAGTTATACTCATAGTCCTGTCATATGTCATGAATGCTGCAAATACTGTCATATGTCACAAACATCACTCTGCTCCACACTTTTTTAATGTGAATTATCTGCACATGTGTTGAGTTTTAGAGACAGTAAATTAACTATGCAAAAAAAAAAAAAAAATGTAATACTAAATGAAACAGTACTTGTTTTGAAAAGAATGCATGAGATGATTGTTACTGTTGCATTGTACTGGAGACAACCTATAAACATGGAGGAAATGTGTGAGGCCTCTTACTAAAATATGATGAAATATAGTTCTCTCAGCACTTAAAGCAGGGGTGTCAAACTGATCCAGTAAAGGGCCGAGTGGCTGCAGGTTTTTGTTCCAACCTCGAAGAAACACACCTGAATCCAATCATTCAATCACCTGAACCGTCTTCACTCAGTTGATTAATTATCAGGATCACCTGTGCTCTTGCTATGTTTGGACATATTATGCTGTATTATGTTGTGTGAGTATAACAGGGCCAATTTTAGCATTTGTAAGCATTTTACAGAATTGAAATTTTTTGGACAAAAATCAACATTTGGACATCCTATAATAGTGTTCTTCTTTTGACATTTATAAATATAATATAGTATGCCTTTTTTTTTTTTTCCAGTTTTGGACACTGATAATATAGTGTTTCTTGTTTCATATTTTTGGATATACTATACTATTACCCGGGTCCAACAGCATTTTTAGGCATTTTTGGGTGAACTACACTATATTCACTCAGCTGATTAATTATCAGTATCACCTGTGCTCCTGCTTGGTTGGAACAAAAACCTGCAGCCACAGCGGCCCTTTACTGGATCAGTTTGACACCCCTGACTTAAAGGTAAAGGGTAATAAAATAATACTTGAGTCTTCTGGCTATTGTCGTTTATCAGGTGTTAAAATCTTGTTTTGTCTCGTGTTGTTACCTTTCTTGATCACAGGCACCTGGGACATTTGGCTGCTGTTGTGAGTAGGCAGGGACAGGTGGGAAATGTGCATCTTTGGTGAGGACAGGAGGGTGGGAGTTCCCACGGGGGAGTAGTTGAAGATGGCGGAGCCGTAGCTCTGCCGACGGCCTTCCCGCCGGTTGCTGTCGATAGCTGCCTGAAGCTCACCAGGGGAGCTCAGTCCACGCTTTTCACATTCATACGGGTAGAGGTACTTCATATACCTGCAGGCAAAGAAAGAAGATTTATTTGGCTTTCTTTTCACTCTGTGTCCCTCCATCACAATCATCAATCAATCGATTTTTGCAGGGTGGGAGTTACTTTTAAAAAACAGTCCCGCAACCATTCAAACTATATATTTTAACCTGTTAACCTGAAAAATTAAAGTAAAGTAATTGGGTTTCAAGCATTGAGCCTGATTGACAATTAATAATAAATGTATAATAGCAGATGTGCTCTGCAGCAACATATGAACATATGTATTGCAGTGGCATTTCAATACAGAATATATATGACGTAAATGTGACGTGGTTCAACAGTCAAGTAAGAGTCTGTTATAAATAACCCATAATGTTTTTAGAATTCTTTAAAAGTTGTGTTTTGATGATATTAAAATAGATTATCAGATGTGTTCTTGGCCAGAAGACTAAAAGTGATTCAGTCATGATCATCCTGAACATTTATCACGTCAGAGGTCACAGATGTTGAAACTATCTTAGATATACACATACATACACATATATAAGACATCCAAATGTGTGTGGACAGACAAAAGTCAAATGGACCTCATGTCCAAGTCCATTTAACGCTGAGTGTTTGCTGTGAGCCAAATCATTACTAACATAAGAAAACTGCAGGCAGCTGACAGTAATTATCCATAATGCAAATGACAACTAATTGTCTTTAAACACGTATGCTGCATTACTATCACAACCTCTGTGCTCTGCACATGGAGGAGGTGATGGAATTTGTTCTCAGTGGCTCTTAAAACTTGAATTCATCCAACAAACAGACATCATCTGCTTTTTAGCAGGAGGATCAGGGATCATGTATTTCATTTTTTAGGTGTCATATATACACTGTGGCTCTGCTCTCGTCCATTATAAGAAGATCCAACACACAATGCTGATGAAAGTCAATGTTATTGTGTATTTTTGAGGGCAAGTTAACCAAATGTTGTGCATATACTTCACTTGTTATAAAAAACATAGACATTGCTGAATTATTTAAGATAAAAAAACGTTTTAAAGTATTTATTTCTGTGCAGCCGTTGCAGTGCAAAGTAGAAAAGGGGGGTTGTGGGCAGTGGATTTTTAGGGGGAGATAGAAGGTCAAGAGTAGATGCCACATAAAAGTGATGTACATGACCTGAAAGCTGGGGATATTAATATATTAATTTGAGATTCAGCTCAGCACGATGTGTCTAATATAAAATGGCATGCTGTGATTTGATTTGAAAAACGTATGAACTTTGTATTTTCTGTGATTGAATGACGAGCACTTCTGCTCTGTATACAGTTAAGAAAACCCTTCAATTAGTTCAAGTATACCTTGAAAAGCCATACATCCTCTGAAGTCTCTACGTCTCTAGTTTGTGGTTGTAAAGTTTCATGAAGCTGTGATTATCCTAGAGGTCACAGCAGCTCATTTATACATGGAGGACTGTTCAGTGATCTCAGTAAACAGAAATATTCAAATATAGTAGACAAAAATAATGCATGAGAAAAACTCTGTTTTTTGCTTTAAGCTGCATGTTATCATCATAAAGCAGGCACGTGTGTAAAGAGGAGATCTGTGTCTATCCATAAGCCCATTTTCATTCAGACATCTTGAACCTGCTACAGCCTCTGAAGGAGAAATCAGAACGTGCTAACATTGACATTTTGTTTATAATGTATTCCTCCGATCTTGTAGTTTCACACAATTCCAGTAACTTCTCTATTCCCTGAAATAAAACTGACTGAAGTTCCAAAAAAATAAATAAAAAGTACTTAATTAAATTATAAAAAATAGGACTCTGGGGTGAGGAATCATGTGCAATCTATCAGCACAGAGAGTGAGTATCCAGAATGAGCATGTATCAAAGCAAGGCAATCAACACACATGTAACATTGGAGCAGGAAATGAAGATGAACATGCTTTTCACCTGTTTGGGCACGTGGAGTCAAAATGAACTTTTTTAGGCATTGCAAGTGCAGAAATGGTCATTTTTAATCATACAGTTACAATATAAACAACAAAGCATCTCGTTCCTCTCTCACACACAGTGTGTCTGGCCTGGTGTGAGGAGCGCAGTGTGTGTTCAGGTTATCAGTCATCTGAGGTTATCATCTGTGCTCCTACTCACTGTGTTCGCAGAGTGAAAGCTGCACTGGTAATGGAGGTAGGGAGGTTAAGGCCTTTGGTGATCTCACGCCATATTTTCTTATTGATGACTTCCACTAAGCCGCCTTTTTCTGTGACGAGCTTGTAGAGCATGTAGAGATCCAACACCTGCTTGGCCATGATAGGAATCCGATTCACTGGAGTCCCTGCAGAAAGCAAACACAATATCCACAATCAATTCCATTAACTTTGGTTCCTCCCATCAATAGGCTTCTGCACCTTCTTATAAGACCAATTTATCTCGAGCCAGTCAAATGTCTGACAGCTCTGTTAACGGCAGGAAATATAACTTTCAAAAAAAAAGTTTCTCATGTCTTATCAATGCATCCACTGGAAACGGCTTCATTGATTATGAAAGTATTCTTTCTGTGACAGGGTGGAATGATCTCTCGAGGGAAACTTTGACCATGTGCCAAATGGTTTAATCTCATTTAATTATGTCGGACACCAAACTTTAAAGCTGCTCCTAATGCACTTTTCACAAAAGGCACAGATTGGGCATAAATAAAGTAAAAAGTAATTAACACAGGAAAGAAACAACAAGCGAACCATAGATAAATTAGTCTGAACCTGTTTAAAACTCACAAATACAATCTATGGAAAATGGGAGCTAATCTTCTATTAATGACTGCCAACCTGCCCCCTTATTAGCAAAATAAAGGGGCTCTGACGATAATTTGTATTTGCAATTTAATGTCAGGCAATAAAGAGAGAACGGCTGGCTCTTTGTGAAGATTCAAAAGTGGTTGACCCTGAGATAATTAACCTGCATTTTGCTGATAGAGTTCCATTGTGCCCATCGGATTTACCATAATAGCGATCAATAGCTGCAGAAATATAGTGCAAACAACAGCAGTGGGGCCTATACAGTGAGGGGGGAGGAGGCTCTGAAGTATCGTCTGAGGTGGTAAAACCACATCAATTAAGGCCAGTAATTACGGCTTCATTTTGCGGTGCTGGCATGTGAACGAATGAGACACTATTAAAACAAAAGATTGATGTTCCTCTGTCCTCACGAGACAATACCAGCAGTAAATCTGAAGCAGCAGTGCCTCGACATCTCTCTTTGGTGAAGAAAGTGCAGGAGAGGCTTGATTGAGAAAAAAAAATGATTTCAGCAGGTAATGAATTAACCTTCACAACAGGCAGGGGTTTATGAGCTGGTCTGAAGTCAGTACGGCTCAAACAATGACAAAACTCAACACTGCAGTCTAATATTATGGGGAAATTCTACTTCTTTTTGACATGAGTTGTTTGAGTAAATGCTGAGTGTTTTTACATTAAAGAAGGTCAATGTAAAACCCGGAAAATCTCCTAAAGCAGTTGTTACCCCACAGTGGCTCACTGCTGAGTCTTCAAACATTAAGGCAAGGCAAGTTTATTTATAGAGCACAATTCATACACAAGGCAATTCAAAGTGCTTTACAGTGACAGAAAAACAAACAAAAAAAGCAGATTAAAAATCATTCCATAAAAACAAAAATAATCATTAAAATCACTGAATAATTTAATTTAAAATTTAAAGTAAAGACTACAGAAAGATACTCTCAGTTGTGGTGTGCAGTGCTACAAAAGAACGGTTTTCAGCCTGGATTTGAACATTGTCAGAGTTGAGGCCTGTCTCACATCTTCAAGACTGTTCCAGATTTTGGCAGCATTAAACTGAAACGCAGCCTCACCGTGCTTCGTCCTGACTCTGGGCATTAAAACTTAATTGGACAGTCTGTCATGTGCTGCGTATACAGAAAAAAAAAAAAAATTAGGATGTCTCCAAAGAGTCTCAAATCTTATGTAGTAATGCTGTGCCTGGTATGATAACAGCACAGATCAAGGCCACCAAGCCCTGCAGAGAGAACGGTACAATGAAATATCCATTCAATGATCCATGATCCAATATTATTGATGCAAAGTAAAATGATCCATACATGTCTTTATCTTTAAGACATGCTCTTATTTTGAAATTCCTGCTATATATTTTTTCTTTTCATTTAGATGTCTCAGCAATATAACTATCAAACCTATTTTAATGCTTTTTTATGAGTTGATAACTGATAATGTCATATTGGCTCATGATCACAGGCACCTCAATTGAGCAGACTTTGTTATATCATCACATGCCGTAAAGTTGTATCGTTGTCCAAAGAATCAATATAATAGTGATAAAACTTGTGATTTACACCCCTAGTACACAGAGCCAGCACACAACAAGGACTCCACTACACTGGTGTCCCAGCGGACTCAACGTTTCTCAAAGCCAGCACACAAAGACTCTGAACAGTCTCTTCTCCCATCAGGATTGTGAACTCTGATCCTGCAAAAGGCCACAGGCTCAGGAACCCACACACCTACATATTCGTTCTTTATGGTATCATTTAACAACACCCTTGTTTGCAAGTGGTTTAAAAAACTCAAATCAATAGCACAGTATGTTTAATGTAATAAAACAGTGAACTCAAGATCGTTTTAGTGAGGACAGGTCTTCATTGGCACATATGTCTTTTCTTTGTGGGGAACACTACTGCCTTCACATTCTCTTTTTGTTATCTTTATATTGTACATTTTGCTTCTGATGTCCAGTGCAACAGGGACAGAGATTTGGTGCTGACATTTAACATTTTAGATTTAACCATAAAAAAGTAACCGTAACTTCAAACTGAGCCGAACTTGAACTAAAATCCATGGCATGAATTGTGATTAAAATATATACGTTTATAGGGTTTCTTGTAAAACTGAAGAAATTAGAGCATTCACTTTTCAAGTTGTGTGAAAAACCTTTTGCGGTTCTCATAGGGTTAAATGAAGTGCAGTTCATAGCTGGGAAAATGGAGTCCTACAGTAAAACAGTGATACAACACAAAAACGTGCACAGCCTCCACCTCCATTACTACTGATTATAATGTACATTGGTGCTGATCTATAAAACTATTATTTTGTTGCGGACACAATAGCCAACCAAACAAGGATTGAGGTAATAAATAAAAGCCTCAGCCTTTGTCTGACAAAATCTGAGCAGAGACAAGCCTCTTAAAACAAGATTTATGTGCTTTCAATACCGAGGGTGAAGTATTTGGCTCTCTGATTCCCTGAAAGAGATATAAGGAATAAAGGAGTGAGGATGGAGGCCTTTTGTCAGCACAAACTATCTCATCAGGCCATGTATCATTATGACAATGAGCAATGGTGGACAAGGTGGAAGAAATCCACTTTGCACAGAGTCTAACCGTCGTCTTCAGTTAATCCCTCAGCTGCAAAGAGAAGAGGAGTTTGTAATTGGAACAATGTGGAGCATCAGGGGCTCTAGTAGTGCAGTAATCATCTTTATGCTTGGCTTCATTGCTGATGTGCTCACTTTGCACCTCCGAGCCGATAATGGGATGAGAATTTCTCCTCCTCATTGACTTTGCTCTTTTAACCCATGAAATGAACGATTAATGCAGCGTCACAGGGGAAAACAACTGTTCATCTGCCTCAATTCAACTCCCAAAATGAAGACGGGGGTGGGGGGGGGGAGGGGGTACTGCAAGTGTGCATGTGAGCCTGATATAGTGATATATCTTATATCGTTAAAATAGTAGTGTTACATACATTAAACTCTAGTTGGTAAGCATGCTAACATTTGGTAATTACTATATTTACTCTCTAAACACAAAGTACGGCACAGGCTGATGTTATTGCTTTTGTCGATAATTAATCATAAAGTATTGGACAAATTAAAATGTTTATATTTTAGATTAAATACCTGAAATTTTACGAGGGTCCTGTATAGTTTTTACACTGTGTCTTAAATATTAAGTAAAACTAAAGCATACCTACGAATGTGGGAAACCCATACAATTGTGAGCCACAAGATGCTGCTTACTTGTTACCAGCGGTGACCTTTAGTGGCCAAAGTTATTATAACGGGAGCGAAGGAGGAAGTGAGGCAACATTATGTATATAAATACTGAAGAAAAAAAGCACAGCATTCTGACCCAGAAGGCTGCTGTTTGTGTCCCATTTGAAACCGAAAGTTAACTTGTTTAAAGTGAAGATGTGGACAAACTTCTGTACATGTTTAAACAGCAACTTTTCCAGCAACTTTTCCACAACTTGTACTGACTTAGAGTGGGGCTGATGCATTTTCATGGGCAATTTTCTAAGTACTGTTATTATTATTTGTACTTTACTGTGGTTACCGTGAATGATGTGGATTATCTTATACACTGAATTTGAAAGTCTGTCTTTGAACAAAAACTTGAGTTAAAATTCCGCTAGTAAAAGTATTCAGACGTAACATTAAGTGGTTCTCCAGGAAAAAAATAGACAACTGCTAAGCTGTCAGAGAGGAAGGTTTGGATGGTGCCTGTGGCCTAACCCTAACACTCACTTTAAGGATGAAGTGACTTCACCAAATAAGCCTTTTTTCACTCATTTCCTGTTGATTTGGTTTCATAAGCACATTCGACATAGTTCAAGCTCAGTCTCTGTGACCTTTTGCCTTTGCTTGATGGAACTGAATCAGCTGAAAATGTGTCAGACTAACTGAAATAAACCTGGATTACGTCCTAAACTTGCTTTGATGGAGCAGTGCCCCAGTCAACATCAAGACTGTAAGGATCTTATCATCTTTCTGAGAGGAATACCAACCAGAAAAAGCAGGATATTTTGTAACTTCCTGTAATTATAATATATCTGCTAGTATTTAATTTTGCTTGCAGGAAAGACACCGATTGCAGACTGTCAAAACTGATACCAAGACATCGTTATTTTTATGGCTTACTTGTATAAATCCCTTTTATCCACTTAACAAAAGAAATTAAAGTTCTAAAAAAAACTTTTATTGAAGCACAAGTCGGTTTACCTGTGTGGAAATGAGAGCTGGAAACATAATAAAATGTATAATATGTATTAATACTATAATCATGTCAGAAAATGAACAATGGCCTCTGCTGCTGAAGACTTGAAAAAGCTACTTAGTTTTCACTGTGATAGCTGTGGGGACACTCCAGTAGAGAACAGAGAAAAACATAAAAATAAAGAGAGCCCACTGGAAGGTGAAAGCAGGATGCAGCAGGAGAGTAAAGACGAATATTTAGTGTCACAGCAATCGAAGACACGGCCATTTTTTAAGGTAACTCTCAAGCAGCCTTTTCTTCTTCCATATAGTATTCTTAAGCAATTAGGCAGGGGACAAAAGTTGACTTATTTGAGAAAAAGTGCTGATGGTAGTCCTCAGAGATAATAATCAATTAATAACCACAGCCCTGGGGCAACAGTAAATCACCCGAGGTATTTATCAACACACAAAGGAGGCCATCACAGCCATTGTCCGCCCTTCGTTTGATGGGATCTCTCAGTGAGGATTCCATGTCTTTTCTTCCAAGACTGAAAAACCATCACAAAGGTGTTCTGACCATCTGCTGCATGAGTCAAGCTATTAAAGTTCATCTGACAAGAGAAAATATGTCAGTGAAGTACTGAGCTGCATCACGATCACAGAAAGAATGGAAGAGAAAGCAAGACTCTCTTTCCAGCGTGCAGCTGTCTGGACTGAAGTATGAAAAAAAACTCCTCAGATAATAACAAATCAAATAAATAATTCCACTCTAACTGCGTGTGGCAAACAGCGCTGGTCTTTGAGAATCGGTCTGCTTTTGCGATGAGTCTCGTTTACATAGAAAGGGGCCAACTTTGCTCCAAATGTTTGCACATGACCTCATTTAAATATGTGCAAATAGCACAGGAGCACCAAAATGCTAGTCACTCAGCAGCGCAAGTAGAGGTGCGTTTCACCCTCTGTGGGCACATTGCAAGTCCACCCAATCCTTTTGTATGAGACAGGGTTAAGATTTGGGACACATGAAATTATTAATATCTGCAAGGACAATGGCCACTCTGGGAGCTGCTTTTTCAGGCCTGGAGAAAAGTCAGGTGGGAACCCTTCCCCACTTTTATTAATAGGAAACCTGTCACTGCACTGAGCCGATGACAGATCAAGGAGAATCTAATCAGAGAATTTAATTTGAAACTTTCATTTTAAGCAGTTGCAATTAAATAATTTGTAATTGGAAGAAAGGAAGAGAACTGAGAGAAGAATGTTGAGGAAACAACATTAGTCTACATCCTCAACTTTGACTTCAGAAGGAAGGTAACTTCATCATACAGTATTCTGACATCACTGACTGAGGCGTGACCAGAGGAAAATCAAATGTGCTTTCATTGTTGTTGATTATCTCAGGCTGTATGCTGAGTCCTCTCCTACCATCCACGCTCTCCCTCTTCACCCTCCACGGCTGTTCATGGCTCCAACACTACTACCAAGTTTGCATATGATGTAATAAAATCAACAAAAACAATGAGTTGACCTATAGGCAAAGTTCCAACGCCTAACAGCACGATGGGCTGACGGCAGACTGGCTCTCAACACCAAGAGTTGAGAGCCAGTGTACACATTGTGGGCTTCAGAAAAAACAACAACACACACACACTTATATTAATGGAACACCAGCTTTAAGTGTTTGCTTGGACCATCAACACTTCGACCCTTGATACAAATGGCAAAGATCATTTAATTTACACCAGTGGCTGTACACATTCAAAGCAAATGCCAAACCAGCAGATCAGAGCAGTGGTAGAACTGATTACATAAAGCAAATATCATAATGTTTCAACTTATCATTTATTCTAAATAAAATGACTTTTGGTGATGGTTGGCGAGTATTTCCACTGCTGGACTGCACTCACACACATCAGACACAGAATAATGTTAGGAAGTACGTCTCCTGCAAAAGTTTTGGTCTTAGAGATGTTCAGATGCAGGAATGACTGTTCCCACCAACTAACACATTGTTCTACCACTATGGCTCTGTGCCTCATTGTGCAGAAAGCTAACAGTATCATCTGCAAACTCAACAACATGCAGAACCTGTCTTTATAATAACTCTAGACAAATGAAAGTGGGGAAAAGAAGAAGCCCCGAGGTTGAAATTTGACAGCAGCCTGTTTGCAAGGATAAGGGGCTGAAAACAATTACAGGTGCTGTACAAAACATGTATATCTGTGGTTCCGAATCAGAGCAGGGAATGCCTCCTCGTGGCTCTCATTCTCACTGCCAACTCTTCACATGCACCCACAGTGGGACGGCTTACCACAACACAGAACAGAGAAGCTTGGACACAGGGAGCATGAGTAATGACGAGCAGTCTGGCATGATTTTTGAGTGATTTAGTGGGATTGCATAAACATTTTTAACCTGTCTCTTTGCATCATAAATAAGCTAAAATGTGGTTTTAAAACAATTTGTTTAAAGATGTCCAACAGCAGATAGACAAAACAGGCTGGAGAGATATCTCATCTGGCTTGGGACCACCTGTTGCTGGGGGAGGGTGGACTGGACTACCATGCTTAGCCAAGATAACCTGAGAACATGGAATTATATACCTGCTTATTGCTTGTTGTGTTACTGTTGCTAAATATACCATACATTGTTAAGGCCATTTCTTTTATGTGTATTTGTAAAGTGTGTTTTGACACGTGTGACTTTGTATTTAAATTAAAGTTACTACTAGATGATGGGTTCACCAGTGTCTACGTATCAATGATGAAGCCACATGGATACATACAATGTGGTTCCATCTATTAAAAGGCATAAATAATCTATTATCCATCATGAAAGAGACGTGTGTGTTGTTTTCTCTGATGAAGCTCTTTCAATGTAACTTAACCCTGAAACTGAGCAGGTTCCCACATCTGATAAATTTAGCAGCACACACCCTCGCACCCAAATGACTCTGACAGGAGCAGATCTCCTTTCCCCCTCCCCCCACGTCATTTCATGTACACAAGACACAAAGTTTGTGCATCTTATATAAATGACTGACCCTAGGCTGAGACCAGACACCAAACATTCAAAACTAAACACCTTCTGACTGAACACACATGCAAGCTCTGAAGGATGTTCTACTGTGCCTATCTTGTAATTGTTAAAGTTAGGATGCAAACACTGTATCAGATTTTCTTATTCATGTGAAAAATACCCTCAGCATGACTGATCACCAAGCTGAAAACTGAACTGCCACAGTGGTATCTAGAAGGTCAGACAAGTTTAGACCAATGGCTGACCTGTTCCAACCTGAAGATATATCATATGCATTCAGGAAGAAATACCTACAACCTATTTGACAATGCAAATATGTTTTACATTAACAGATGACATGCAAACTGAGCAGGTTTCCACCATGGCCTGATGTAAATTAACATGACTTCTGTATGACTTTCTATTCAGCAATGTCAATGTTCTGTGTTTTGAATTGGCAGCAGCAAGGCGCAGTGACATGAACTCTGATCAAACCAGCCTGCACACCACAGACAGCTAAACACTTTGGATGTAGCTTAAAATAGAAGAAATGTGAAGCAACATTGTACAGTTACTCCATCTTATCTGTTAACTAGTATCATTAACAATGTTATTTGCACAGGCAGCTCATTATGACCCATATTTGCATGTATTGTCAGGAAGTGGCCATGGTAATTATGAGCGGAAGAAAGGAGGTCTGTGTCTGAAAAGTCTGTGTAGTGAGGAGGACAGGAGAACACTGCTCTAGCTCCGTTTGAAACCAAAAGTTAATGCAGAGTCACTTAATGTAACAACATAACAGCACACCACATACATCACATACAAACTGACGTCACGTCTTTACATATTGAGGTGGAATAACATAATAAATGTACATATTTGAAAAAACAAAAAAAGATCTCCCATTAAAACTGTGGGAGCACTGCCTCACCAACCTGCTCTGTCTTACAATGAAGTGGTGTCCACACAGGCACCATTCCTGTTGCTGCACTGCTGTGGCGCTGCCTGTTATCTACATTGAGTTTGCCTTCAATCATGGCCATAAATAACTGAATTTATCATTTAATTTCTGATGTTTTATTTTCACAATTAATTAATGAAGTGGTGCAAATCATTGCATTTTTATGATCTTGCAAATATTTCAGTATAAAGGCCTTGTGTTATTAAATCAACAGATTCTTCCCACAGAAACACTACAGGTTTAAGCTTTAATTGTGCTTTAACTGTTGCTATATATATTCATTCATTCATTTTCTGTAAGCGATTATCCGAACCCCGATTGCGGGGGGGGG
>CAFUXE010000074.1:119081-135226 GCA_903364295.1 Serranus cabrilla | reverse complement strand
CGCTTCCTTGAATTCTTTACTCAAGTCTTCCATGGACCACGTAAGGCCAGGATGTTTTCATCAATACTCCGCCCGCCACAGCCTGCTGTGTACCAGTGTCTGTTTTGTAATGCAGGGAAAGTTGTTAAAAAATAATGGCTCTGCTAAGCGATTTCCTGCCATGTAGTTCTTGTTTTGTGTCACTTGATTTATGGTCTGATTTGCATTCATCTATTAGATGAATTAGGTTATGGTAATCCAATTATAATCTGAGCAGCAGAAGAGCTGCTGCACGGCTCAGCAAAGGGACACGAAGACACAACGTTCTGGATAAGACTGTCAGTCATGGATTGAAATAAATGTCTTCTTCCTGTCAATCAATGGACAGTATTTGATTCAGGAGTTCTGTTGAAAATCTGATATAAATTGTCATTTGATCACATGGAAAGCAACATGGATTGAAACCATATGTTCAGTTGGTCATACATTAAAAACAATAAAATCACAAAATAAGTATGTTTATAATTGCCGCCATGCAGACCAGACGCACTTGGGCACATTGTACAACAATGCAAATATAGTATGAAATCATTACTGCAGGACGGATCAGGTACTTGTGAGGAAATGGCGGCAGGTAAAGTTTACAAGATGAGTTAAAAGCAAGCATTCCAGTTATTCCGTAAAGAGCTGGGTGGTGTTAGAGGATGTGGGTGAGACTCAAACTATTTATTGCGCAGTCTTGCAAATTTGACAGCAAGGCAAGGAAACCTCCAAAAACAGTTATTAGGAAAAATGTAGTAGCCACAGTCATGTATAATTAGAATATAATATACATAGCCTAAACAGCATTTGATTGACATCTAAGATTTATCATTTCCTGTCGGTCAAATTGGACCAATCCATTGATTTGTCAAATTGTAATACATGAGATGAATGCAATGTCAACATCACATATAGTGCTTTTGTCCCATTAAAATAAAGATGAGCGCCAGGGCGAACAATTCAATCGGTTAATTGATTAACTGTACCAAATGGAACAATTAATCAGCTGTATTGATAACTGTACTGTTGGTCGGACTCAGGGACACTTCCTGTAAATATTAAGTTGTGTATGTAAATATAAACATTGGACTTGTAAATACATAAAGTGGAGTGACCAATGTAATTCCTCTAAAGTCTCGAGCCTGTGGGGATAAGCTGATAAGCTACTATGAGGTGATAATAACCTTATGAACAAAGTCTCTGCATCATTATTCTATTTCTATTATTTCAACTTCTTCATCATTAAGACTGCAGTTCTGAGAAAATATTTCTGTCTAAATTACACTTTTTGAGAAGCATGCTGTCCAGGTCCCCCACACCCTTTGCATAAATGGCCGCAGACGTATGTGCTCAAACACTAATCTGTTGTTTTAATCTGATGTTAATCCCCTGAGTGATCTCTGACCAACTTAGGTATGTAGGAGCACTAAGCAGCAGTCGGATGGGCAACAGCTCACAAGTAGGTCAGAGGCCGTCAAATAGAGCTTATGCCAAACAGAAACAAAGTGTCAGCAAACTCATGCTAGATTTCACAGGAGTACACGCTGATTAAAGAGGATCGCATTACATGGCAGGGCCACATTCTTAAAGTTACAGAGTTTGTCTGACTGCACACACCTACTGTGTTCATACAAGAAGCAGCACAGACATTTCCTCACACTGTTAATACCTCACTCGAATAAAATCTTTCACTCAATAAATCAAATTGTCATAATACCTGAAAAAGTTTTTTTTTCAAATAAATTACTAATATATAACAAAATAAATTTATATAAATATGAAATTATAATGTGACAGACTCTTAATACTTGAAGAGAACTGAAGCATATACCTGCTGATGAAGAAAGAAAGAACAACTTTTTTTCAAAGGCCGACAAGGGAAAACATGCCGCAAACCGTATAATGCTGCAAACACAGGAATGATGCAAAACCACAAGCGTGTTTTTGGTTTTACAACTGAAAAACACAGAAACAGAAGAATGCTGCAATCACAAAAATGAAGCAGGAGCAAAAAGTTATAAACCCACAAAGCAAATGCCAAAGAGAAACGCTGCAAATAACGAAAACACACAAAACCCCAAAACAAGTGCAAGAGAGAAATGCTGCAAATTCACTCCACAAAACAGAAGTGCACCAGGCCTCTTTCTTCTTCTTCTTCTTCTTCTTCTTCTTCTTCTGGGCCATCCCTCAGGTCGGGGCCCCCTAGTGGCCTGGTGCACTTCCATTTAGTGGAGTGAATTTTTCTGTTGCATTTGTTTTATGTGTTTGTGTGTTTTCTGTTTTGCATCAGTAGTTTAGCCAAAAATAATGACACATGCTCAATAGCAGTTCCCAGATTTCTATAGATCGCTTATTTAAAGCTATAGCTTAATCCTTACAAATGAATGCAAAACCTTGCAATTATTTTATTTCACCCATTTCATTAATCAGCAATAGATACACAAGGATATTTTGTTCTTCATGCCTCTTAAACAAATGATTTTAGGTTATCGAAACTACAATTAAATATGTTTATAAAGACAGTTTAACATGTTTGGTGTGGATGTTTGTTTTGTTGCCTTTGATTAATCATAGAGTGACACATTTATCAAAATTATTCTCTTTTTTGTCCAAACACTGCATTTACTAATTGCTTTGAGGAGGTGAGCTTTTACAGCTGAATGATAAAGGAAATGAGTTGCTGAGACAGACTGTTGGTAGCCTTGACGCTTGATGCTTGTGATGGCGAGGTATTTCTGCTTCATCTAAAGAACTGGAATCAATATGGCAATCTGTGACTTAGGACAGACTATGGGAGATCAGTTCGAGTCAACTGTAAAGCATGCTGCAGCTTCTTATATGTTATTACTGAGTGTTTTTTTTTTTTAGATATGACTCCCTGAAGAAGGCCTCTGTCCACTAACATCCGTCCTCACACAATCATATGAGGCCTGTTTGACTCCAACAAAACAAGAGCACTTTTTCCTACTGCTGACTCCCTCACAAATTATATAGGTCTCCCTTGGCTTTTTCCCAACAAGGTCAATATTGATCTTTCATTCCCATGTGAGCAGCACTGAATAATCTTTTCCATGTCCATTTCTTACTATGCTGAGGCATTTGTCACGAGCCTGGATAGGACTGGAGATAAAATTGGTAAGGCAAACAAATCCATTAAGACGTCTTTTTAGTATCATTATGTGTCATCCTGGAGAAAATAGGATCATGTCATATGTGCCGGCTGTCTTTAAGCAGCGCTGTGAATAATAGCTGCTTGTGTCAAATAAACCTGGATTTACTTCAGACATTATTAATAAGGATCACCCTTGTCCTTAGTGTCCTAGTTGTGGGTGAATCAAAGTGACCCATTTATTTCCCCATGGCCCACCGTCAAGCTCACCATGAATTAAAGCTACGCTGGCCTTCCTCTGTTTGTACAACGTGTTTTCTCAAGCAATCTCAACAGAAGGAAACAAAGACAGGAAGTACAACTGCTTCCTTTTTTCACACTGAGGAATCCATAAGCACATTAGGAACTATATCTAGTTTGTATTGATTTCAGCTACACTTCAGCTTGAATTTACTGATTGCTTCTGTGACCCTGTGAACAAAGAACACACGTGTGGCTGGATTTCTCTTTGTCACAATTAAAATGACAGAAAATGTAGCTATGGTATTTATCCATGCAGTCACTTTTCTTTTCTTCCGTGCCATTGTTCACCTTTTATCACTGTATTTCCAGGCCCTAACTGTTTATATTAACGTGTTTGTAGCAAGCCTGGACAAAGACCCATGCAAGCAATTTCTATGTGCCAATAAGCTGTGGAATTCCTCTGGGACCTTTCCATAAACAAAAGGACACACTGATGTGTAATCTCATCTTCAGTCCAAGGCATGCACAGAGCTGTCAGCCCCAGTTTGTGCCTCTCATTTGTTTTCATTGTGTTGGAATCACATGTTAAAGATAAATCTGGGTGGTTTGACCACACTTTGCACTGGTTCCAGAGTCCTCCTAGACTTTTGGTCGACCATCTCAAACCCAAAACAATATTTTGTATACTTATAGTCACTTGCTTTCTTGTTAACATTAAATATACTAAAGTAAAGGGTTAATTTACCGTTTGGCCTGGTATGTTTCTCATGTCACAGAAAACACAGAGAGTGAGTCTGGTGTTTTGGATGTTATTGGTAGCAAATGATTTTCTCATGTGAGTGAGATAACCTCACAGGCATTTTGATTAACATTAAATGATTAAAGGGGAAATATTGTGCTTATTTTCATGTTCCTATTTGTATTGTGGGTTTCTACAACACTATGTTTACATGCTTTAATGTTTAGAAAACACTTCATTTTTCTAACACTACCCATAGATGCGGAACCTCTATTAACACAGTCTGCTCTGATTGGTTAGCATTTCCCGGACTCCACCATCACTGCAGCCTGAACATGTCTGTGACAAAAAAACCAATAAAGATTTTAAACCAAAAACACAACTGAGCATGTTCCAGCTGGAATGTGGTCCAAAGTTAGGGGGTAATTAACATTTACAACCAAGATTTACAAACATGTCACAAAAAAAGGTAAATTCAAACAGAGAGTAGAAATGCTTTTTTTCTACTCTCTGCTCGAACCAACATGTCTTTGTGCCACAATATTTTTTTTATTTTGTTCATGGTATCAAAAATCCCTGTGCACTGTGTTGACATAGAAAACAATAGGCCTTTAAATTCATGGATCTGCTACTTCAACCAGCAGTTCCTGTATTTTAAGGCTGCAACTAAAAACAAGAATTAATTATTGATTAATCTGCTGATTATTGCCTCAATTAAAGGTGGAGTCTGTGATTCTGGAGAAAGATTGCTGATATTTGAACTCAAACAAGTTAACCCCCACATCACCGCTGAGGCTAAGGAGCTAGGCTATGCTACTCTGATGCTACCGATGCTATGCCTGCTACGCGGATGCTACATGCCGCTCTGAGTTGCCGCCATAGGTTGCCGCCCCTCGTTAATTAAAGAGCTACTTGTGGACCGATATACCAGATAATTAGTACTAACATTTAAATAAAATAATTATAGAATTTTACACACCAAAAAATGGAACACAGACTTCTTTGGCGGTCTGTTAGAACAATCAACAGCACAGCAAGACATTTTATCAATCCAATGTTTGCATAAAATATCTGAACGACACCAACTGCAAACAAAATGGATTGATCAAGTTCAATACATCAATTTATTAGTCATTTATTAGCCAAGCGGGCTAGCGGCAGCTAGCGGCTGGTGACGGACAGCACCGACCTGTCACTCAAAGCGGAACACCCTTAATTATGCCGAATTGCTAAAAATTTAACTAGTGAGATACAAAAAAATTCACCCCCCTCAGAGTTGTCCTCGAGGGGGACCTTTACTTCTGAGAGTAGAGCTGTTTTTTGAACCAGGCTGTAAATAAGTGTTTTTATACCGTGAAGTTGGACATTTTTTCAATCTAATTTGCTCACTTCTGCAGCCTGCACCTAGTGGCCAGTCGAGGAATTGCCGTTTTGGCACTTCCGCATAGGCTTCACTGCCCCGTGCCGGAGGTTGCTGCTTGGATGATACTCACTGCATTTAAAGACAGAGGTGTATCGGATTGAAATCAGTTACTCCACCTTTAATTGACTGTTAAGCATCAGAAAACGTCATCAAATCCTGTTTTTCTCAGGCAACACTCGAATTCCAATGAAATATGAATTTTACCAAGACAAGAAGCAAAGCTGCAACAGTGGAATTTTTGCTGTTATGGTTGAAGATGAAGGAGAAAGCGTCATGCCCATTTTATAAAAACATGTTGACAGAAGGAAGAAGAAAGCCTAATGAATGGAAGGAAGGAATTCTCTAGGATACCATATAATATGAAGCCATTATAGTGAACACGCAGAGAGTACTTTATGCAGAGCACAATGTACAAAGAAGAGTGGCTGTTTGGACAAAACAGCAAGAGCAATGGTTTGATGATAGTCAAACAATACGGTTTGTACAGGTGAAGGTCAGTGTGGAGCAATGTTGCTTTCATCAGCTGCACAAGCAAAGACACTGCAGTCCTGCTCTCCACTGCCGACACTGCCTTTCAGCTCCTGGTCGCATGAAGGTCAGGTGACACAATCTTTAGATATTGTGAAATATCTCAGCATTTTGTCACTTGTGCAAAACTTGAAGGCACTAACAACAAGCTCTCAGCTCATAACACTGTGAAGAGCATGTTCCAACATCTCCAACCTGGCCCCCGTGTCCACTTGACCATCTGAGATAAAACTCCATTTGACAGACAGAGCAGATAATTGACCACAGGCTCTCATTAACACATACGGCTAATTACTCAGCATCCGTCACATCTCATTTCCACCCGCCTCAACCCAGAGCCGTCGATGCACAAAGCTCTACTTCAGTTCTCAGTCTGATTCACTGACTAATACAATTCCAACAAGAAATGTATGAACTCAGTGTGGTCACCTTTCGAGCTTTATAAGATACATCATTTCTGGCTCACGCTGCCCAAACATGGTATAAAAAAAAACATAAAGCTGCGTCTCAATTCACAATTTGGTGCCTCATCTCTCCTCTGGCTCGTGACCAGGGTATCGATCTCAGCACTCCATCTTGTCGGACATCCCAAGTCCTAAAATGCACTCCAAGGAGCAAGGATGGAAGATGAAGAAGGCTCACCAGAGGAGCTAAAGCGAGGATTCACTTCTCAGTTCTACCATTTGAATGCAGTGTCTCACTGTATAGTTAAAGCTGCTAAAAACATCCTCCTTCAAAGTCAATGATAACAAATGGTGCTTTCTTGTACTATAAGTTGTTGGGGCAGTTGCCTTTTTGGCCAATCATTACATGTAAATAGGAATCTGTGTTTTGTATCCCAGCCTTATATCCACTAGAACAGCAGTGTGGCTACCAACAAAGTGACCCGGGAGTTGTGGTCCAAGCTGGACATTTTCAAAGCGTGCATGTAAAAGTGATTGCAAAGTGGTCCAACACTCACTCATCACCAGCCCTTCATACCCAGTCAAAAGCCAAATAACGTACTGTTGTGCTGTTTCTCTCTATGAATTTACATGCAATATCATTTACTAGCATGCATGTGTTAAAGACAATGTTGTCAAAACCTCTGGTAATATTTAGATTTTAGAAAGTTTTTTTTTTGTCTTATCATAACCATGGTCAATTGTAAAATATATGTTAACAACTGACAGTTTGAACAAACAGTATTCAAATAGTTCATTATTAATGCTTAAACACAACCTATTTCATTGAGTGAAATTACCATGGGACACTCATACAGTCATGTGACAGCAGATCCGTCTGCATTAGTGTTATTTGTAAGATGTATTGTTTCTGATCTTAATGTGTCGTCATGGCCATTTGGTGCAGTTGATGAATGAAGCTGCCACATTAGCGTGACAGCTCTCAGTGAGGGAGTAGATGGATGGATATGAATTACCAAACGCATACTGGAGAACTGTGCCTGCCGCTTCTAATGCAGAGGGAAAGCCCGCTGTGAATTTGTGGTGGTGTCCTGTTACATTACAAACATACGTCAAGGACTGGAAGCAAATAAATACAACAAAATCCACTGAGAGTGAAGACACCAGTGTGATGTTATCCCTTCAGATATGTCATGTTATCCAAATGAAATACACTAACATAGACAGCATGGAGACTCACAAGTCTCCTGTATAACCATCTCATTAATGATCATTAAAGAGCAGAAGATTATTATTATTATGTTATTATTAACTAGATACGTAGTTTTTTCCAGAGCTTTCAGACAAAATAATCAGTTGAAAGTCAGTTCTGAATTTACAGGTCGCAAAATGCTTCTTACTCAATATTCATTGTTAAGAAGAAGCAAATTGCCAACCCACTGTATATTTCTTAGTTATATTTATGTCACATTTTTATCATGTACAGTACAGTTATATCAACAGTTTTTCGTGGTGCACTTGAGAATGTTCAAGAATGAAATAACTGACATTTAGTTGTCAAAAGTAAATCCATTGTTCATTTGCTGATTTAGAAAGTTGTAGTTTCACTGTGGTGTCTCCTTTTGTGACATCAATTTAACACAACATATATGGAAGGCAAGGCAAGGCAGCCTTATTTGTATAGCACATTTCATATACAGCTGCAATTCAAAGTTCTTTACAGAGAAAGTAAGAATAAAACACAATGCAGTTCAAAATAAATTAAACAAAGACAAAAGTATAATAATATAACAATAATAGAAGTTTTCTCTCACTTATGTACTTATTTTTGTGTTGTGTCTGTTAATAATTTCCAATGACTATCATGGATGCAGGTTTATGATTTGTATTTTTTTAAAGGCCCTTTACAAAACAACTGAATAAAAATGAGGAATTATTTCAACTAATCTTAGTTTTCAGACATGCACTGTTGAAGTTTGCACAGTCAATCGTTTTTCCCATCACCCTGTCTCTAAGTAAAATTTTGGGATTTATAATTTAACTACTACCTTGTACCTTTAAAGCTGTATTTGCCCATTTACACACAGCTGATTACATTTTCCTGTATAAGAAGTTGTGTTTGTGTCCTCCTAATCTAAGTACAATATTCTCTGTTCTTGTTTAGGGAATCTTTCTGATTCTCTAAATGTGTCTGTCTACTGTTGACTGCTGGTCCTAGAAAACCATTTATGTACTGGCTTCAATAACTATTGTATTGATAATTTCTTTTCATAAAAATTTCATGCAGCCCTGTAGATAAAGCTCCTGCACCTCTGTAAGTGAGCCGTAACCTGACGCTCTGCTCCTGCCTCCACTTTATGGCTTCTCATGATTAGTGGTCTGACTGTGGAAGCTCTCTCAGTAGAGTGTCACCTCACACTTCTCTATCAGCCAGAAAGGGTATTGTCTTTCCATCGGGCTTCAGTGGTGCGAGAGGAGGGCAGGAAACATGACCAGCAGCTATTGTTAGGCAGCCCTGTCACTCGCAGCCAAATGAGTGTGTGTGCATGTGTGCGAGTGTGTGTGGTGGCATCTGAGATAGCAGGTCTGTGTGTGGGGGGAGATAGTGATTAGTGATGGGGGGTGGAGTCAGTGAGCGGCTGAATCAGAGGCTCTGAGCCGCCATGGCCACTTGGATTTCCCAGCTCCCTCTGAGCCAGCCAGCGCCTGCCTCTGTCTGCCTGAAGACATTTCAAAAGACACACTTGATGATATCTTTGTGATAGTGGAGTCAAAAGCAAATCAACAATGGGTGTCAGGTAAATGTACTAAAAGAAAATCCTTAATTGGGGAGGATCATTTGACACATCTGCCTGGATTATAAATCTGATCAATTCAAAAGGGTTAAATAAATATATATTCCTAGTCTACCATCAGGCATATGTGAGGGCTGCCAGGAAGATTCAGTTTCAAACAAGCTCAACAACTTTCTACTGAGTTTTCATTTCAGGCAATAATCTTTGTGTAGAAACTCATAATTCAACAAACAATTAAAAGAAAACTTCGCACTGCACCATTCCATTTAATTTAATCATTTTAGACCCCTCGTGCAATATTTCACACACATTTGCCAAAATCTTAGCTTGACAAATTGATGGTGTCTGGAATTGTTGGAATACAAATGTCAGTGCAATACTCGAGAAGAATGGACATCAAATGATTACGACTGAACTGCGATGATACTTTTTCCTAACAAAGCATGTTCCCCATAAACTAGAAAAACACTTTTATTTATTGCGTTATTAGCATAATGACATCAGGAATAGGCTTTGGATTAATAACGTAGTAGAGATTACAGATTGAATGAATAGCCTTTATTGGCACGAGTCACAAGTACAAGTGAAATTGGTCAACAACAGGATAAACAGGACAGGAGGCAGAGAAAAAAGGAAGAGTATAGCATGACATAAGGAAAGGGGAGGGGAAAAAAAGAGTGATTCACTATTTCCTCGCAGCAGAGAGAAAGGTTTGGGGTTGGGGGGGTGTTGTCTTATTCTCAAACATACATATCTAAAATATGAACATCTTGTCATGTTTCTTTTCATTCAACAGTTCCAGCTCCCATGAGGCTTGTGCAGTGAGCCAATGGCTTGCTAAGGAAAGGGGGGTGGGACTCTATATATACACACAACACAATTATACCCATAGAAGGGCTTAAATACAAAATGAATGCAAAATTGTCCATGCAACATGTCTGCCTGCATTCTTTCAAAATTCCAACAGGGGTCGCCAACAGTGGTTGCGAAAGAAGTTCGGTCCTATCCATCTCAATACAAAATGATTTTATGATTTATTACCTAATAGTTTCTCATGGCAAGATTATGGTCTCAATCACTAGTTTAAATTTTTCTTCAATACAATGAGATGTTGACTGTATAAATTATGGTCTTATTTAGAAAAAAAAAAAGAAGATAGAACAGGGTAGGATTTGGGGCGTGGCTACCTTTGATTGGCAGGTCATTAACACAACAGGCAGTCATCAGTATAGAAGTGTAGCAAAACAATGCGTATCCACAGCACTGTGTACCTCTAAATAGCTTTTATAGTGTGTCTTCAGTTCATCAAAGTTTATATGAACAAGTTGTCTCAGCGTTGTACTTAAAGACAATCAAAGGATTCACGGTGACTGCGTTCATTACTTATATACAGTCTTTGCCCCCCAATCCGAATATAGCTTCTTTACAACTTCAAGTTCAGTTTTACTCTCAGATTAGTCACACTTCACATTTATCCACTGTCCACAGCATCATGGCCAGGGGCTTATGTCAGGCTGTGTCGCAAGGAATTATGAAAATAAAGTCCCATTGAGTGGGATTAACAGAGAGGTTAATTAACTTATGTTACACCTGATCTCTGTGACCCATTGGCCTCGACAGATCAGAACGGTAAGGTCCAGATTACCCTCAATATGGAGCCACAGCAGAGACACTGAGACCAGGCGGCTAAACTGTGCACACGTCTGCTTCACTATCTGACATGTGAGTATATGGGAGAGCACTGATACAGAGGGGCCCCTCAGGCTTCAATAGGAATGTAATGGCATGCATTATGCACACACACACACACACACACCTGCACAAACACATTAATCTACGACAGAAGCTACAACAGATGGAACTGGTGTGTGTATCTCTTTCTGTGTCCGCCAGCTAGTTGCCATTTTTGCATTTACGTCAACCCCCACATCCAAAATACATGCTGTAGCACTTCGTGTTTCAATCCTTCCTGGGGTTCAAATGAACTCTCCAAAAATCACCCTTCCCTCCAGGACTAAAACAGATATTCATTAACCAGCTTTAGCTCTTTAAATGCTCTTCACGCTTTTCTACTCTGGTTGCTGGGATGCAAGAAGTGCCTTACAAAATAATCAGAGAAGTGGCGTTAGAGAGGGGAGGCTGGAGGGGGTCTGGCAAACACTTCTAACTATCATGGTTTGGGCTGTGGAAGCAATCCAAGAAGCAAGAATGAAAGCAACCCAGACCCATGAGCAAGGTTCCTTTCACCTGATCCAAATCAAAATCACACTGACATGTGACTATAAAATCCATAAAGGGTTCAAATAGCAGGCGCAACAGTTTATATTCATTGAACTTACAATCTAGATAGAAATCCCAGTAACATGTAACACTGAAACATACACTTAACTACAAAAAATAAAGGATATATTTATAGTTCAACTTTAACATCACTGTCAAATATAAACCCTGCACATTGTATGTTCTTGGTCATTGCAACTTTTATATGATTTTTAGTGTACATATACACCTATCTTTACACTGACGGTTTATTGGACCTATCTTTGTTCAGCTCTGTTGCCCGTGTTTAAGCTGAAGTTTTTGGAACCAACATTGACGGCAATTTAAGACCAGAGTTGAATTCCTTGCATGTGAACATATATGTGGACAGTAAAGCTGTTTCTGATTCTGACCTACCAAAGCCAGTAGAACAGCTTCCTCTTTACACAGTTTCAACAAAGCTGACATCATATGCTGAATATGAAACTGCTGTACAGTGTTTTTGCTAACGCTGGAGCTACTTAGGGGGAAATTAGCTTAAATAGGCTTGTCTTAGACACACTGATGGGACAGAAGCTGACACCTCAAAGGGTTCATCATACAAGAATGGATTCAGCAGCAGTGACAGATCCTCCTCAGCGCACCACAGAGACCTTGACATACAAACATGGACTTTTATGGCAGCAATCTAATCTGCTAGCTTGGCGTTTGACTATTAATGATTACTCAATCTTGCTCGCACAGAACAGCTACCCAGGTGGCACATGCAAATCTTCAGCCATTGACTATACAGCTTTAGATTACATACATTGGGTCAAAAAATGCTGAATGGTCATTATAGTGAATGCAAATGAGGCTGAAGGTCGTGTGTATTGAAGAATCAGTGAATTTTCTGCCCTGGGTTTGTTATCTGTAGGCCCTGCAGGCAGGAACTCGTCTGTGTGATGTTGCAGTGACTCTTATATTCAGTCTAAACCTAACTTTAAAAATATGCTTTTGATCCACCTGGTCAGTTAAAAACAGAAGTCATTTGGTCTGTCTATTACTAACTGGAGGGGGAGTTTCCAGGGTTCACTGACTGCAGTGTTTTAGAACAAGTCAAGTTTTTTTAATTAAAAAACACTTTGTTGCTCCTACACAAAAACAAGATACACAATTAATTCTAACGGGGGAAGCTAAAGCCAGCTAATGTTGGTATTTCAACTTATATATTTGTGATTAATTCCCTGACAATTACTGTCCTTTGAATTATGTGACGACGTGGCGTTCATTGATTACTGAAGTCTGCACTACACTGGAACTCTTACAGCGACACAGGAGCCTTTTTTGAAAACAGTAGGCTAACCTTGACCAAAGGAACCACGGACTAAATTTAGTTCCCAGCCCCAAAAGCCTCTGGGGGTAGCAGTTTTTAAAGCTGTTGTTGTTTTGTCTTTATGGTTGTTCAGATGCAGTGGAAACACAAACCGGATTGAGTGACTTTTAGTTCCCTTTGTTTGGTTTCTCTGGGATTATGTGCTCAGGTCTATTTACATACCTAACATAAACAGAATTGTTAATTGTAGATAACCTATTATGTTTCAACAGGCCGACTTTCATAACATACTAAAATAAATGGATATCCAGAGAAGACAAAAACAGAATTCAATCTAAACTTCAATGGGATGCCTCAGAAAATTGTCAACACTGACATAAAAAATACCTGACAAATCATGCTAAAGCATATAAGTAGATAGGGATTAGTGAGCTCTTTGTCATAAATTAGGTCCGTAAAGGAGTGTTCAGGCAATATGTCTGTTCACGATAGCAAGCAAAGCCAATAAAAAGCTGTAAATGGATGCCAACAGTTGTGGATTTGCTCTGAATTTGATGCAAAGTGAGATGTATTTTCAAAGCATTACTTAGAATAATCAATTGGCTTTGATCTGTTTGATTAATAGTGTTCACATCTTTCAAATTATAATTGCACTGTGTCACAGCCTCCCGTAATAACGTACAGCTCTTCTTTATGTGATATCATCCCCTCACAGAGGGCCACCCCAAAACCAAATAATGATACTTTTAGGGGCCTCTCAGGGGCCAATAACTAACAACATAAAGCACTGCACCATTATATTGTGTTTCAGCGTATTTCTCCTAAAACAATGTCAGCAGCAACTACATGATGGACAGAGATCTGAAAACTGATATACACATGCATTCAATCAAAAGATAACACGTCGTCATGGTAATTCTGAGGGCCTCCCCAACAATGGCAGGATGGAAAAAGCCATTGAGAGACGCAGCGGTGAGGCAATGTTTGCCCAACAGTCAGATCTCGTAAACAGAGAGGGGGGCTTTTGCAAGCAGCTGCAGAAATTCCAGGCTGCCGCGATTAAAAAGTAACACCCACATTGAGGGCGGGGAGGGTGTTTGAACAAGCTTACCCTGCCTCTGTTTTAATGAAAAGAGAAGAGCCATTTGCAGTGAAAACAAGTACGTCTCAATGGCGCATTGTGCCGCGGCCACTTTTCACTGTGCTGACTCCCAGGTCCCTTCACACACAGATACAGAATAAAAAGAAAAGACAGTCAAAAGTGGGCAGAGTGGAGAGTCTGCAAAGGAACTGGATGTGTGTGTGTGTGTGTGTGTGTGTGTGTGTGTGTGTAAAGGGGGAAGCGAAGGGACCAATATCCCACTGATACCAATTTAGAAATGAGGTTCTTTCAAGACCCTTTAAATGCTGCCACGAATATATACATTAGATTATTGAAAAAATGGTGTTGTATCATTTTTCACTGAAAATGAATTTGTCAACATTTGTGATGAAAACTGAGTCCATTTTTTCCCCTTCATTTTCTATAATCTCTTTACTGTCTAGAATAAAAAAAATACTTAATAACAATGCAAAGCAAAACTGCTGGACATTCTCAGTTCATTCATTTAATCTCAGTTTTTATTATTGCATATTTAGTTCTGACAATAATTGACAAGGATGAAAGGATATTATTCAATATTCAATAATAGTTTCAAATACTGAAACTATATAAAAAAAAATATTTTTTATAGTTTTTTTTTCCTCTATCAAACAGGACCTCAAGCTCAGAACCTGGTTTAGCTGACACTGTGGTACAAAAATGTGTGATGAAGATGAAGAAGCAATTATTTCAAATTGACAATTGGGGCTTTTGGGTCCAACTCCAGTACTACTACTGAAACTGAAGACTTGTCCAATCCTTATAGAGACCCAGTGATGCCAACTATATGCTGAGCACATAACACACACTCCACACACACTCTGGATCCTCCTTTCCTTCTATCACTTTTTCTGTTTTCCCTTTACAGCCCCCCACCCCCTCCCGTCCATGTGGCAGTCCACCATATAACTGTAATGGCACACAGTGAAAGAATCCAGGAATGCCATTAAAGCATTTCCAGTGACGGAGCACATTTTAAAGTGAGCTACAGCTGTTGATGAATATGTGGAACCAAAGATCCTGGCAGGAGGCTGGGGCCCCACGCACTTCACCTATACCCAACGTATACTGCCTGATAAAAAAAAATAGCTGTTTGCCATTTTACAGCAGCTTCATGATACTGGACTGGGTCCCCACATCGCTGACAGAATGTTGACACAGGAGTTACAGTGCAGCAGCATGTGTCTCTTTCAAAGCGTGTCTCCCTGCCAGGTTTTATGGTCACATTAAAGTGGGTGGTGCAGGGGTGGAGGGGGAGGGGTCAGATTGAAGGGCTGATTGTTTTTCAAGACGAGCCCTTTGATGCATGGCTGAAAAATACTGAATAAACAGTTGAAGAACCACACCAGTGTTTGTGCACATATACTGTATGCTGCACAATGCAGTTAACCATGGAGACATGGCTCCGATAGAAACATTTGCTTACATTCATCGTTGTATGATATAAAAAAGCCAGTAGGAGAATCTTGAAACTCACTTAATGCAATGACTTCACTGTGGTGAATTACACAGGTTTCAAGAGTGAGTTAATTGATTTTCGAACCGTACAGAAAATAAATGGAAACCAACAGCTGCTTGGAAATAGCTAGGATTATCGGCCATACACTCAGAAGCCGTCAAATAAAGATGGATTACCGAAACAGGAACAAAACTCCTTTTAACTATATATATATATGTTAACAAACGTTACCAGTTATTTGCTCTGAGAATCAAAATATTAATGGCACTTTTTTGCAATAACACGTTATAATTTTAGTTCAAACACTGTGTGCTATTTTAGTGTAAGGCTTCTTAGAGCTTCTACAGTTTGATTCATGAATTATCTAGGCTTATATATTGGACAATTTCGGTGTATCGATGTGTCGATATGTCAGAATCATATGTCGACTGATGAGCAGCAAGAAAAGTCATTTCAGAAATGCTGACCATATGTTCGAAGTTGTTTCGAAACAGCATCTTCATGACAGAGCCATTAAAATCATCATAAAAATTTAAATCGGTGCAGCACGCTAAAATTGTCAGCAACGTTGTCATGTAAGCAGCTAAAACTTGCAAGAAATCTTGTATGGTCCTTTAAAGAAGCGTCATCAAAACACGCCCATAATATGTTTGTTTGTTCCACTACAGCAGTCAATGTCTGGCCATAATCTGATACAAAGCAAAACACA
>CAFUXE010000074.1:71528-106911 GCA_903364295.1 Serranus cabrilla | reverse complement strand
AAAAGGGCCCACATTCAGGATCTCTGGTGGCTGCCATCTTTTCCTTTGTTAAGCTCTGTCTGTGAGACTTGTGTTTTTTTTGTTGGGAAACTTTAACATATTGTGCAACACTGTGGTGGTGAGGTTGGGACGTTAGGTAAGTTTGGGTACCCTACATTCTGCAACACGTAGGTACATTTCTGTTAGACACATTAGGTTTATTGGTTGGGGCCACCAACAGTTATTTCAAATCTGTTTGTAGAGAAGCCAGTCAGGTCTTTGCTTCCTGATTTTGTTTTGTAGTTACCAGAAGGTCTTGTTTTGTTTTCTGACTGTCAATTATTTGGCCTCACCACTTTGTCCCATTCCTCCCACCCAGTTTGTGAAGCTTTGTTGCATATTTTTTGTTGGAGCACTGTAAAATAAACTCAATTACTTTTCACATCACATTGACTCCTGCATTTCTTTGGTTGTTGTGTTGCTATCCTCATAATTTTTAAAAAGTGGACGTAACACTACTAGTAAGGAAGACTGAAATTCCCTTAATCCTCTGTCATTACGAACGCATGCTGTGCAGCCAATCATTGCCCAAACCCAGAGAGAGTGGAGCATCAGTTTGTTCTCCAGTTTGACAGAATAGTAAAAGAAAAAAGGAGAAAGAATTATCCGTATTTGAAATGTGTATTTTGCTACATCATCAATTTCAGTTATAATTAAATGGGTGAAATATAAATCAAAACAATACTTTGAATGTGAGAATCAAGCTCATACACTTGCTTCAACACAGTGCTGTGCACTGCAGCATGTTAAAGGGAGTGTGACTGCCCTCCAGTGGCTGTGTTTTAACCTGCAGCGCTTCAGGGCTGTAATGCACAGAGAAAGACCTGATTAGTAAATATTATAATCCATGGATATATGGACAATTTATTCTCTTTCTCCAAATACATTTTTCCGTTTTTAAACTGTGTTTACTAATCTGTAGTGTCTTTCAGTATCTTGAAAATCGTTCTATAGATACATTGCATGTACATAAATAATAAAAAAATAACAATGAAATAAATAATAACGGATATTGGCGCTGTTGTCTGTCACAGTGTAATTACAGCGCTCCTGTTTCCTTCCTATATTATCATACTGAACAAATTTTGATTTTATAGCGAAAATATTTACATTTAAATGCATATTTTGCTGCCGGCGTCACCGCTTCTGCACTCGCCATTTTTAAATCCCCCGGTGCGCGCAAGGCTTTATGGGTAAGCCGGGCGCACGAAGGATACACATATGCATCCTTGGAATTTCGGCAAAAGAAGGACTCTGTCCTACGGAGGATCCTGGACATTGGAACAGTCCTTCGGCGGATATCGATGACGTAGTGTCCTTCAAATTCAGCCGTTTGAGGATCCTTCCTTGACTTTGGAACGCAGCATGCACCATACCAAGACCTTGAAAGTGACGCAGCCACATGGAATTAAGCCATCATACATTTCATTATATAACCCTGCATTTGTCTTATTCTGACATGTCAAAATGTCTTTTTGTGTCACAGTCCATCCATCTAGCAGACACTCTTTATAGTTTTAGAGATTTTGTTTATTTCTTCAGGGTGCATATGTTTTGTTGGTGATTTCTGTTGTGTTTTGCAATATTGATATTAATAAGCCAAATGTTTTGTTTTATTACCTCAGCAAAGGAGGTTATGTTTTCACCGACGTTTGTCCGCCTGTCTGTCAGTTTGTCTGTGGTTGTTATTTTGTAGACAAAAAACAAAGTACTACACGGATTTGGATGAAATTTTCGGATGTGTGTATTAGGACAAGGAACATGTGATTAGATTTTGGTGTTGATCGGTGATCCGGAACACCATCTGGAATTTATATTGCAAATTTATATTATTGTGTCAGTGACCATATTGCCTTCACTAACTGCCGCGATCTAGTGGATGAAATATTTCAATGCCAGTGTGCTCCCAAAATACACTCTTTCAATATAATCCTTCAAGTGTGAAATTTGGTATTGCATAACTGACTCTATTGCCTTGGCGGAGGTCTGCGCTCTCCGAGTGCTTTTCTAGTTTGTGATTTTGGTGGTAATGCTTGTCCTTCTTACCCCTTTGTTTAAAACCAATACCTGATCACTCATTAAATACGTTTCCTTCTAGTTTGTTTATGTCAGTGAAGTCTGTTCGCTTCATGTTAACTTGACCTCTTTCACGGGTCCAGAGGTTTGTTGCTAATGTTTTACTTTTGGTTAAATAACACTGTGTTTGTTGGTGACTCCTCCTGTCTGCCAGTTTGGTCCCTCACAATGATGATAATGTGTGAGTAATGTATACATAATGCTGACAAGGCACATCAATCAAAGTTAAAATTTAGGATTATTTGCTTATATTTATCCCTGAAATGCTGATTTCTGTAGCAAAATGAGTCACAGACATAATAAACAGTATATTACAGTATATGTATTCCCACACGTTTATTGAATATCAAACAGTATAGAATTGTTGCAGTAGCCTGTTTGTGTACATATTCTTAAAATAACCAATAGACCTGACAGAAAAGACACAAGACTGAGGATAACAGAAAAAACAGCTTCAAAACATGATCTTGTCAGATCATCATGTATTAAATGATAGTTTGGTCCATAACATGGATTTCATCCAAATGTAATTTGGAAAGAAATGCATCAACACTAATAGTCACCAGTTCTAGTGAACAGAGTTCAGTGTTAATACATTAAATACATATATTTTTAAAGTTGGGATGTGTAATGTTGTCTGACGTACTAATCCTTTAGGGATCGATGACTCACAAAATCACAATATATCTTGTGTTTAAACTTTTGTTTTGGTTAATATACACTTTGAATTCTGAATTAGATATTTTTATTTGTGTTTTACACAGTGTCCCAACTTCTTTGGAAGTTGTAGGGTTGTAAAACCACCTGGCCGAATGGCAGCACTAGATGAATGGTGTTTACGGAAAACTAATGCATGCATGAGATAAACAAGAGAGTCTCGTATTCAGCAGAGAAGCTGACATAAAAAAAAAAGCCAGGTTTCAGACCTCTGAATCACTGCCCTCATCTGGTAACATGTAGTCTGCAGGGACTGTGTAACACTAATGAGTCAGCATGGATCAGACCTCAGGGGAAGGTTTCCAGCACCTTATTGAATCTAGGATATTGAAAAGTGATTGATAACTGTTAGCAAATAAATTGTGACTGAAGACTGAAGCTGGATTCAAATCCTTTGTCACAGTGAAACTAACTAAATAAAAACGTTATTGCTTGAAATCTGATGGAAAAATAACCTACACAACCTTGGTTAAATTCTGAGATGAGATATGTGAGAACATCAGCAAAGTTTTATGGTATTAGCAATCAATCTTGACGCTCGTCCATAGCGATGTGGCTAAGTGCACCTTACAAAAACTTCCTGAATCCATGTCCTGGACCTCAATCCATTTGTAAATTCAAAAATCAGACAAAAACAACACAATAGACAAATATATACAGAACATGGCTAATAAACAACAGTGCAATAGTGGAAGTGGATTATTGCCAATTACTAATGTTTTCATGGTGTTATTGTGTGAAAGACCATTGGCACTATGCACCAAAGTGTTATTTTCTTCCATAGTCTCTATCCTTAGAGCTGTGACCTCCCTGCTCCACTTTTCTTTTCTTTTTTTAAATGTCTGTGACTTACCACTGATTTACATAATAGACAGATCAGATTTAAACAGTCAAAAAGTCAAAACATGAGCCCCTGGGAGTACAACTCAGTGTTGAAAACAAGCATCCCTTGTTACATCTGTTCTTTAAAAAAAAAAAGGTTTTCAATGAAACTGTTTCCAGTCTAATATAGTTATGCTTAACAAACCATCTGGCAGCATCAGGTTATCATTATCCCACTGATCAACAGGTGGCAGTAACACACCAAGAAGTACAGTAATGTGCCAACAAAGGTCGTGAAGGATCAAGTGGCAATACAGTTTCCAAGGAGGTTAGAAAGAGGAGATGAAGCCGGAGCTGTGTGTGTCCTGAGCCGTTCAGTGCAGTGCCAATGCAGAACAGGTTTTACTGCATGTGTGTTGTACCACAATGATATGATGCCATCTGACCCAATGACATCTCCTCATTCTACCCTCTATTCAAGGATAAGACTCATTTCTGAGTTTGTAAATCCTCAGTCCCTTTCCTTGCCTCCTCTCCTTGCATTTTAGCCCCTCCCACCTGGGATACAAGCAGAGGAGGCAAGGAAGAGACATGAGGAGAGAGGCTAGTCCAGTAAACAAAATGAGACATTGGTGCCAATTAATGTCAATTAAATATGACACACGATCGACTGCATCATCTGTGGAATGCATCAGGTTAGGATCCCCACACGTGAAATTCATCTCTGCAGGGCCTTTTGATTATTTTATCAAGATGTTTCGTTATGCATACATGCAATATAGGTCAATGAACAAGAATCTTCATTTGTTTTCTGTGGGTGTTTTTATGGGAACGTGGATTACTTACTTAGATCTATTTCAGGGGTGCCTCTGGTTTGCATGTTCCACATTTTATCCTAAGTTTATAATGCAGTATGGGACACTGGTCTGGTCTGGTCTGGTCTTGGTCTTGTCTCGGTCTCGACCCCTCAAAGTCTTGGTCTTGGCTCGGTCTCGACACACTGTGGTCTTGGTATTGACTTGGTCTCAGTTTAGATGGTCTTGACTACAACATTAGTGTTGCTGAGGGTTTTTTTTTTCAATGAAAGGACAAAAGAAAACATCCTTTGGTTCTTTCAGGTTTGAGGTTTGTTTTTGAAGTGGTTTCAACTGAAAAGCAACCGGTCATCATTCATGTTCATTTGTAAAGAAGTAGATTATATTTGACCTCTGAATGAAAATGAAATTTTCATTGACCTCTGGAAATATTTTGCAAACATTTGTGTGACTTCTTGTGCATAGTGTCAACAGGCCTTAACACTGGATTGTTGTTGTGTGTTTGAGTGTCATGAGAATGAGGTTTCAACTGTTGTGGGATGTTAATTGATAATATTTTCAAGGGGAGATATCAAAACCTTTTTTAACAGTGTGTACTCTGATTCCATTATCTGAAACGGCGCCCTGGGAAACACTGAATTAAAGCACAAACATAAAAATGACTGGGCTCTGACTAGAAGAGCTCCTGGCTGCTACATAAGCATTGCTCTACAACTTTGTAAATTGTCTCAGTGGATTGTTCACATTCACACATCTTGAAAGCCACCCAGCCACACACATTTATACAGAGGGACTTCACACCACCTTTAGTTCTCGATTTCGTTGAAATACTCTGAGAAGCCCGAGTATGGAGTGATGTCATCAGGATCTGAGGAAGAGATAAGACAGATTTGTCAGTGCCACTCTACAGACAATGTAGACAATATTGCTTAAACACCATTACAAAGATGTTCAGTTGGATATATATTTATATTATACTGACCTTCACATGGTCCCCTTTTAAAATGGATGTCATCAATAGCAATATCACTTCGCAGTGATGGGCCTCGGATGGCTTCAAATATAATCTGCAGGAAACACAAAAATGTGACTATGTGAAATGTAGCCACAGCACAATGACTTCAAGTTTCTATTGTTGAAAACAAAAATCTAAAAGGAGCCACATTTGGCACAAATTATCTACAAATACAGACTTGTCCAAGAGCAGCAAGTTATATCTGGTCCACCAGCACAGCAATATCATCACAGACAGCAGACTGCACAGCTCTGGTACACTGACTAGAATACAGGGAGCTTTCCCTGGCAGCAGTAGGTTAAATCAGCATTGTTTCAACTTGAATGTTCTTTTAGTCCCACACTCAAGTTTTAAATGTATTTGAATTGAATTTGTATAGTTCTATTATAGCCAACTCCATGTGCTGATCAACATTGTGTGATATGATCAAAAGGTCCAGAAGAGCTCCTAAACTGACCTTGTTGTTAGATTTTTTTCTTCAGTTCAAGTTTTTTTATTTATTTTTTTCTTCTTTATATATTTCCCAACAGAAGTCAATTTTTGGTCCTGAGACTCATACTTTTCTATCAGACTTAAAGGTCCAAAGTAGTTTCTGTACAAAAATAAGTACAAATTTGAATCATTATACCAGCCATGTATAAACATGCATATTGTTACTTTGGTTACTTATAATAAAAATAATACAAATAATGGGGACATATGAATTATTTTGGAATAAAAGTGACCATAATATACACCTCTGCCAGCTGTACCAATCAGTCTGCGTGAGATTAATTTGATGAGGAGTAGATACCAGCATCCATTGTGTCTGTTTGGTATTTTTAGTGTTTTCTCACAATTTTTTATGTAATCCACACACACTGACGTACCTGGTGTCGGACATCACAGTTGTAGTCCACCATTGCCCTCATCCAGCTGATGCTCTGCTCACCACGGCGTCTCCACAGCAGCGTGTCCTGCTCTCTGCTGCTGTGGCGTAGAAGCACGCTGAGTATGCCGGTGCCAGATCCATACATGTGGTAATAGAAGATCAAACACTGAGGGGAAGAGGCGCCCCGCAGGTCAGAGGTCAGCAGGCGAGCTTTGTGACCCGGACGCATGAGTGATGCCTCAATGTACATGAAGTAACCTAGAGCGAACGCATAAACAACACATATAAGGAGTATGGAAATATCTCAGAGGAGACTTGTTGTTGCAGATGTAAAAAATACAATACACAAAGAGAAACAGATGTTCATGTATAAACATCCAACAGCCAACTTCTCCAATATTCCGACATTTAAAACAAAGTTATATGAATAGATGATTGTCAGTGTGAGAATTCCTGAGATTAAAATCTCAAACAGTGAGAGGATCCATATAATCCCTAAGCACACACAGGGTTCCCTCCAGCCGTCATGTGGGGGTATGACCTCCGAATGAAAGAATAAAGCACTGAATGAGGAAATGACTCACCCACCCCAGTAGTGTGGTCTCCTCTGGGTCCTGTATAGGAGGTGGGGGTGTGTCCTCGGACTCGCAGCCAGTCAGCTTTGTCTTCTTTCTTATCCTGGATGTAGCCACAGACTCCACTTTCAAAGTTACACTGGCCTGGGACGGAGCCTTTGGAGCACACAGACAATCACGGTGTCAGGCGAGCAAAGGACTCTTGAGACTAGATTCACGACGAAAATGGCCCGGTTGTAGTTTTTATTAAAACTCCAGGTTGGGAAAAATCGAGAGTCAGACCGTACCACTTCTCCTAGCTGATTTCCTGGCGAAACCCTGCAAAGCTTCACAAATGATTTGTGTGTTCCTCCATTAAATGCATATGCAGTATGGAAACTGACATCCTTTGATAAATACATTGTGTGTTTCAGTAGATCTTGTTAAAATGCGCCTGACTTTCAACCTCCTTCATTGCTATCTGTCGTCTGCTCACTTCGTCCAGGTCATGTGCTCTCTTCAGAGCCAGGTCCTGGTCACCTTACCCCCCTCCCACCTGCACCCCTGTTCCCATTTCCATCTACAGCCCTGTAGCACATATACCAGCCTCATATCTCCAGTTAGAGTCAGCGTGTTGAAGTCTGTATGTTGTGAAGTTGCTGTATTCCTCTGTCTGTAATTTCGGGCCGGCCACAGGGTGTAGCCTGCCACAAAGTGAGTTTGGTGAGCCAGGTTTTTTCCTTGCGTCAGTGAGCGTGACAAAACTTAAATCCCCAGTTAGGCATAACAGGTATCATGAAGGTGATTATCAACTGTCTTTGTCTGTCACCTTCCGATGAATGAGGGCTTTTTTGCCACTGCACAAAATGTACAGACTGAATGTCGTCTACTAGGGACTTTAAAGAAAAGAAAAAATTAATTACAGTCAAAAGCAACACTGTAGATCAAGGGTGTCAAACTGATCCAGTAAAGGGCCGAGTGGCTGCAGGTTTTTGTTCCAACCAAGAAGAAACACACCTGAATCCAATCATTCTAATCACCTGAACTGTCTTCACTCAGCTGATTAATTATCAGTATCACCTGTGCTCTTGCTATGTTTGGACATATTATGCTGTATTATGTTGTGTGAGTATAAAAGGGCCAATTTTAGCATTTGTAAGCATTTTAGAATGATAATTTTTTTTTTTACAAAAATCAATATTTGGACATCCTATAATAAGGTGTATTTCATTTGACATTTTTAGATATAATATAGTATGCCATTTTTTTTTTCAGTTTTGGACACACTATAATATAGTGTTTCTTGTTTCATATTTTTGGATATACTATACTATTACCCAGGTCCAAAAGCATTTAAATTTTTTTTTGGTGAACTACACTATGACCAATTTTGGACATACTATAATTAGTTTTTTTGTCATCTAGAACAGGGGTTTCAAACTGATCCAGGAAAGGGCAGAGTGGCAGAAGCACACCTGAATCCAATCATTCAATCACCTGAACTGTCTTCACTCAGTTGATTAATTATCAGTATCACCTGTGCTCCTGCTTGGTTGGAACAAAAACCTACAGCCACTCTGCCCTTTACTGGATCAGTTTGACACCCCTGCTGTAGATGCAAATGAGGCAAGAGGCGAAATTAGTAACCATGTAAATTCATATGTTAGTAAGTTAAGTACTCTTGTGACATATTGGCTGAATGAGAACATGCTGTCCACTATTTTCCTTTGACATCTCTCATTGGTCTGTTACTATAGTCTATAGTCACCTAATACACACACTGGATCCTTTAAACATGTGGTGCTTCTCTGTATACACAGTATCCTCTTGACATTAGGCCGAGGCGCCCCTGCATCTATGTCTCTGTACAGTCATAAAGTAGAGTCAGAAAACTTGGAATGTAATCTTGTAATCTTCAATTCAAGAATTCATGAATCCTTGATGCTATCTAGTGAACTAGTTTTGAACAGAGTCATTGTAACCAAGGATATGTCATCTATGATTGGTGTTGAACAATGCATAGTAGTACGAGTTTTAGCAAGATGGTGGATCGTATCGATTACCTTACAGCTTTAGTTCTGTTGTTACAGATATTAGTTTTAATCCAAAAAACAGGCATGGACCAACTATTTATGATAAGCCCTGCAGAGACTGGCTACAACAGAGAATACCAGAGACCATGAGTCACTTTTTGTGGCATTGGAACTGTGACTGTTTGCCAATGTGTCAGGACCTCAGAAATGCTGTTAGAAGCGCTGTGTCCTGAATACATCAAACCCCCTGATAGCACTACCTTTATAGAAATGGCAATTAACATATTCTTTAACAGCAGATAACTGTAGCTGTAACTTTAGCTAATGATTGGATAAGCAAAGACTCTCCCACTCAGAAATACAGAATATATATTTGTTACCAATACAAGAGGGAAACATGTCTTTATTTCTATCTATAATATTCATTTCATGCCTTTACCTTAAGCCTGGATAAATAATAATAGCAGTGCACTAGTTATTATTGAGCCAGCAGCTCCAGATTTTAATGTTATGAATGTTTCTCAACCTGAAAGTAAAGGTGGTGGTTTTGCTGCCATATTTAAGGACTAATTTCAATAAAAAAAAAATCATGCTAGGCTATCATGACTGTGATATGGTAATCATTGTGGTAAGGCCTGGCCCAGGTTAAACCCTTTGTAAAACATGAATAAATCCAGCAAATTCAAGCCATTTATTTTTTAAATGTATTTTTAAATAGAACAGCAGAAATTACTAGTTAGCTTAGCTCCAAGCCTTGCTTAGATGTTGTGTCTGTGTCATGTGATCAATTTGTCAAATTTGAGTTTAAAACTCATTTGACAGCATTGACGCTGTTGCACCAAAAACTGTAACAAGACTCATTTTTATTTTCATATATAGACATTCAAAGTATTTACATTAACTAATTAACTCTCACAGTTCAGTTTGTTTCCAGTAATTTCCCACTCTGCCTGCCTCCTCCTTACTCTAGTCTGTCAGCCACTCCCTCCTCATCATCCCAACTACCGTTACCCGTTCATCTGTTTTTGGTATCCTGTGTGCTGCTATTGGGTCCATACACACTTAAACTGCCACTGACACTCCAGTTGGTTCAACCAAATGGAGGAAAAGAATATAGACATATATAGACACGAACAATAGCTGTCAGGGTATGTCTTTGTGCGTTTCATACCTGCTGAGATTTTACAGTCCCCCAGACTCACAGTGATGTCATCGATGGCTGCCAGTCCACATTCCCAGAAGTTCTTACATATGCTGGCAAACACCACCTGTGAAACAGAGAAAACACTGAGTACTGCATTCACCCATTTTAACAAGCTATTATTCTCATCCATCAATCCATCCATCTTCAGACCTTGGAAAGCATGGGCTTCATGTAGGTGATCTCCACTTGAGTCCATACAGCCCTGGACGTGTCAGCCAGACTCCACACCTTCTCCTGGGCAACATTGTTCTCGTCATAAATGTAAAGAACCAGAGCATTCTCCACTTTTCTAAATCCATGAAGCAGGTAGTAGAACCTCAGGCAGTATTTGTGGTTCCCTGGTAATAAGGGGCCATGTAGCCGGCCAACATAGTCAGGCCTGGAAGTGAAATGAGGATTTGCCAGTAGGAAGCAGCCTAAGATAGATCAGATAAAGAAAATTATTACAGACAACAGTGAAAATCTTATTACTACACCTCTATGGAAATATCAATATGTCCAATATCTCCCATATCTTCATTATGTGGCCAAGTCACCTGGATTCCTGACTCTTTGCTTTGTTTACATCACTGTATAAAATAGAATGAAAATATATATAAAGATGACTTTTGATTTCTAATGTTGTCAATTTTGTCATGTTCACATTTATAGCTTGTTCCTGCCTATCAGTCATTAGTTTTAATGTTACAAATGGCACTCAGTAACTAGCAGCTTAATTTGGGATCTCTTTAGTCACATTCAGAGTCCTTTAGACTTTAGACTCTTTAGACTTTATTTAGACAGTTGGAGGCTGTACTGCAGTGTAACTCACCTGCTCCTGTGGTATGGTCTCCTGTCCTGAAGGCATTAGGCTTAACTGAAACTCTGCTCCACACCTTACTCTCTGTTTTCTCCTGATAGTACAAACACAGCCCATTCTCAAAGTCACAGTTGGCTATAGAGGGGTCAAAGGTCGGCTCTGGAAGACAAAACATTGCATCTCCAATAAGAACCTGCCTTCATAACAGAGCTCAGTGATAAGAACAGTGTGCGTCATCCAAGTAAAGTTTAAAAGGGTTAGGAGGCTGTAGTTAAATAGGAATATGGAAAAAACATTTACACTTCATGGATATGGAGTCTGGGTTTGGCGGTTGCCAGGAGAACGGTACATTGTGCCAAGTGTAAAGTTTGGTGGAGGGGGATTATGGTGCGGGGTTGTTTTTCTTGGCTTGGCCCCTTAGTTCCAGTGAAATGAACTCTGAATTCTTCAGAATACCAAGAGATTTTGGACAATTCCATGCTCCAAACTTTGTGGGAACAGTTTGGGTATGGTCCCTTCCTGTTCCAACATGACTGTGCACCAGTGCACAAAGCAAGGTCCATTGACACATGGATGAGAGAGTTTGGTGTGGACGAACTTGACTGGCCTGCAGTCTGAGTCCTGACCTCAATAGGGTTAGGGTTGTCAAAGTCTGTATTACCGCTGGATGTTTAAAATGACTTTACAGTCATATGATTGGTGGCCATTTTCCCCAGTCAAATCAACCACCTTCAAAATAAATTTAAAATCCAGTGCACTGCAGCATAAAGCTCTGTCACCCATAGTGTTTAACTGACAGCAAGGGACATGTTGTTTCTGATGGCATTTTGTGGGTTACTGCAATTGGGCATTTTTTTAAGTGAAGTTGGACCAAGATCCAGGGAACTGGTGGTTGCTCTCATCATCAAGGTGAGTTAAGAGATGTACACAGTTCATTCAAAGTGGACATACCACTGTAGGCAGAACAGAGATAAAAAAAAAAAATCAATGGAACCGGAGCTTATGCTGCCCTTGATGTGATTTTGTTCATTTAAAAGTTTTACCATCTATTGCATTGCTCACTGAAAGGTGGTATTGAGGATGTTCTGATAAGCTTATTGATTGCGGAGAATATGAACTTATCAAAAACACAATGCAAACACCTACAATCAGTCAGCGCCCAAGCAGAGTTTTGTTGTGTGTGTTTCTCTGTGTGCACTGAGCCATGTTGGAAGTGTTGGAGAAATTATTCAGGTCTGGCGGTCAATGAATCACCTGCACAGTGGCCTTCAGAAATACATCACAAGGTGCATGTATGACAGGGGCCATAGGCTGATTGATATACATTATTCTCCAACAATTAGTTAGTCATCATTAGTTTAATTCACCATAAGTCCAACAGTTTTACATTATGAGGTGCAATTAACATTTCAGCCTCTAGTGGCCACAAGTGAGACTTGAGTCATGAAATTGATTCAGCATATTGAACAAACCTCGAATTGAGTTAAGATTAAGAACTAAGGTAAATGTCACCTGTGTCAGTGTGGCAGAACTCAGGAGAAAAGGAGATGTCGTCTATGGCCACATTACCACCCCTGGGACTGTTAAAGGCCACCTCAAACACCACCTGGTAACACAAACAGACATTAACAGCGAGCATTAACAGAGAAGTGGTGATCAGTGTACGAGTTAATCCTATAGAGCAGAAAACTTGCTCTGTGGATTGGGGGAGAGTATGTTGTGAAAAAAATGACATATACTGATAAATAAGACATCTGTAGAAGCCACAGAGTGACATCATTGTAGGGTAAACTCAGGAACATGGTTAGTCAGCGGAGTGCTGCTTGATGGAAAAGCTCTGTACGACTCTTGGCTCGTAGGACAGAGGAACTGACCCAGTTAGTAATGTTACGCAAGCTTCTTTCCACAGCGACAGCAGCAGGCTGTGGGAGGTGTTCTGGCTCAAAGCATAAGGAAAGGAAACCGCGGAGTCAAAGAGAAGAATACACATTTCATAGTGCAGTGGAAAGCCACAGAGAAGTGAGTGGATGTCTCTCTGTCCACAACACAAAAATAAGACGGAGAAGTATCACATTATTTTTTCTTTCATAATATTTGGGGGAATATTAACGTTCTTTAGCATATCACGAAAAAAGGGAAACGAAGGAAAACAAGAGGCTCACGGTAAAACCTGCCTGTACAGCATCAGATGTGCTGGAAAAGTACACAGAGCGAACACAGAAACATGGAAACGTTCATTACAAAGAAACAGAGTTAGCAGCAACTACGTCTCACAAACCAGCTATGTAAAAACACGAGACAAAGAGTAAAAAGCAGCAGTTTAAGCTGCTGAAATGAGGGCGTTACCCAACAATAGGGTCCAATAACTCATATTTTCATATGGAAATTGTGATTTGATGAAATGCAAATAATTTATTTTATTTTACGAAAGTTGAAATCTCAGATGTAAGGAAAGATGTCATCCGCCAATGGTGGTCCTTAGGTTAAAGCTACCATGAACCATAATATCCGCGTTCTCCCACTCATACACATGTGCACTGACGCACACATACATCAACACATATGGTAAAGCTTAAATACAGTTAGCTGGAGATCAAGGGGTCAAGCCCTTTTGGCTGCACCTGTATATACACATCTGCATTTACAGCAGACTGCAGGACCAGAGGAAGGAGAATCATTAATGATTCAGCTGCTGCAGTCAGACTAACTCCTCCACAGTCAAAAGGCCAACAGGCGGGCTGAGGCTGAGCTCGTCTCCACAGGCCATAAGGTTCATTTATATGGAGGCTGAAGGGTCAGGATGATGATTTCTGCTGACAACTGCAAAACTGTTCAAAATCTGTGCAGCAGAGGTGGAGATATCCTGACTTTTAGCCCCTAATCCTTATAAGTGAAGCTCAAACCACACCAGATCTACATTCCCCATCATGCAGCTCAGGCCCTCACACACTGCCCACATCTTTCAAATGTATAACCAAACGAAGCTGAGATCAGCCCTGTGATACCATCAGGGTTATTTTCAGATTTGACAAGTCCACAGAAATCATTGTACTGTATTTTGATCTGTAGACAGGTGCAACCCCAGTTTCATGTCCGAAATGTTAATAAAACACAATGTGATCAATTACTAATCCATTGTGACATAATTGAAAACGGTACAAAGCCAATATATGTTATGTTGTAACTGATTAACTTTTGCTTTGTAAATATACACTGTTGGGGTTGTATGAACATTATTAGTAAGTATTAGCAAGATTGACTCAGGGAGCAGGGAACAACATGTACAATAAGTCCAAGTTGAAAGATTTAGAGAGAAAATCATCTTTTTGTGCTTTTTAAATTTATTGAATTACTGTCTAATTTATCTATATTGCGTATTGTTGGATGACGCCTGAGACTAAACACTTTCATTGCCAACTTCTCTGTAATTGTTGTAAAAAAAAAAGCACTTCAACTTAAAAAATGCTGCTTCGTTGTTTCCAGTTTGTTTGTTTAAAGAAAACTCATTGACAGCAGACCACAGGTTTTTCAATTGATATGTGTGTTCTGATTTGAATCCAATCAGCATATGAGGCTGACACAGTCACTATAGTTGTGCATCCTAGCTCCAGTACTGACCTCCAGGGGGTGTGGAGCCTTGATGTCAACACTGACCAGAGTCCAGCCAGTAGTAGCATATACCTCCGGCCTCCAGATCTCCTCATAGTGACCCAGCTCGTCTCTGGTGAAAACTGAAAAGATGTTTCCCCTCTCCTGGTCTCTATGGTAGTAGAACGACAGGCAGCCGGCCATGGGCACTGTGGTCATGGGTGAGGTCAGCTTGGCTACTTCCTGGAAGGGCTTGGCGTACACAGAGTCCACATACATGTAGTGGCCTGGAGCAGTGGAACATATAGATAAGTGAAAGCCTTTATAGGATGTGTGTGTTTTTTATTTTTTAACAATGAGTCATTATAGTGATAAATACACAACTCCATCAGTGTTAGGAGATTTCAGAGATGAAGCTGTTGTTGCTTTTGAACATATAAAGTAGAGACGAATAAGCATGAGGTCCTAACCTCCAGGTCTTTATCCAAACCAAACAAAACAGCAGTTAATTTCATTGGTCAGCACACCTTCCTGATTACACATTCTGCATCCAGAACCATCAATCTGTGTAAACTGACTGTCCTTGTGTGCAGCTGGATCCATAGTGTTTCCAACTTGCACCGTTTGAAGTCTGGGAATATTTTGTTTATCACATAGATAATGTTGTGATTTAGAATTTGGATGAGATTTGGCCTCAAGTGAGGCAACTTTCAGTGAAGTCATTAATGTCTACACAAACCAGATAGTACAGACTTGAATTACCGCCGTACAGTTGTATGCCTCCACCAAACAGTCAAATTGCAGTTTACATGCATGACTGTCCAGCCTCATGTAGTCATGACAGTAGACAATACTTCAAATATGAATGGTGCTGCCGACAAGATTCTGTGCTTCACACACATGTTCAACCTGGCAGCACAGAAAATATTCACAATCAGCAGTTTTAAAAATCAGTATCACCACTTCAGCATCTAGCAAATGCCTCCCCTTCTGTTCCTGAGTTATGGTCGAAATATGTGTTTTATCAGAAGTTATGGTATCACAGTTAAGTTGACCTTTGACCTTTTAGATAACAAAATGCCAATTTTTTTTACATTTCATTATTTATCAGGTGATAAAACATTGTTCTGTGTTATAATAGAGGATGTTCATGTGGACCATGATGCGTAAAAAGACCCTAAGGCAGCTTTTGAAGAGAGAACATTTGGTTTTATTTGATAATGAAAATATTTGGAAATCTCCTCTGACTCCTCCGCCCACATTATAATGCAGCCAAAGAGTCTAAAATACGAAGTCCAAAGTGTCTCCATGTTCTCTTGCATCTTGAGCAAAATGAACACTGTGGCTGCCAGTTCTGTCAGTCAGACCTTAGAGCTGTCCAGCATGCGGCAAAATAATAACCAGCTGTGAGCTGCAGACGTAAACAGCTAACCTCACCAGTGACAAAAGGAAGCTGTATATTTAGACCTTTTGGCAAAAATGTGTGTTTGGGAGAGACACGTGGGCTGAGCTAGATCACTGGTTTGAAAAGTTGCGATGGACATTTTGATGACTTTTTTTGTATTAAAAAAATATCAAAAATATGAATGCAGGTTAAAAAAATGATTGTGCTGAAATGAGCTGCACGTGCAAGAAACCTTCACATGCACAGTTCTGAATGTGGGTTTGTGTGCAGTGTGTGTGTGTGTCTGTGTGCATATACCTCTCTGGTTATTACTGATGTCGTTTACGAGCAGGTTAGACTCAGGCTCTCGAACCACACTCCCCCCAACGTACCAGTTGACATTTGGGTTCCAGCTGTTACTGTAGCCACACAGGTGATGCTCCTCAAAGTTACACTCTGGTTAAAGGAACCATAAAGAACACCATTATACCATTAATCCTGCATATTGTCAATTAACAGTTTCACATCAGACTGTAAATGAAAGGAGAAACATGTCAACACACTGACCTATACAGTAACCGGGAACAATGTGAATTTCAAAGATGGCCACGCTGTTCCCTGAGCTTCGTTCAGGTCGACCTTCTAGCAAAAGCTGTAGAGGGAAAAAAGAGACTCATGTCAATTTGTTTCACATCAGATCAGAAAAGATCAGATTACATGACAACGTAATTATAAAAGTCAATCTCACATGGCACAACACACAATTATATATGTACATGTTTTCATGTGTGTGTGTGTTCACTCATAATTCATCACCACAGTGTGCATAATGTTTATCTGGTATAGAACACACACACAAGCCACAGATGTGACAGTCTGAGGGGTGTCGGTAAGGGATGGAAGTACAGTATATATACTGGATTACAAGTGGGAGTTGTGCATTAAATATGTCAGCCAGATGATCTATATAAAAAGGTTACTCATAGTACTTTAACTACTTTTTTAAACTTGTATCTTTTGTATATATAATCCTAATACTTTACATATTTTGTACTTAAGAACAGCAGTTGAGTAATGCATTAAGTCACATTACATGACTACATGACTATTTGAGATGAACTCTGTCTTTCAACTGTATGATTTCATATGACCGACGACCCCTCCAGTCAGTGCATTGGAGCACACTTGCAAGTAATGCAGTACTAATCCTCGAGCTATAAACACTGGTCTACAACCATACTTTAGCAATTTAAGATAACAGTCAGCCTTTAAATGTTTGCCATTACTTTAAGTACCAACATGATGTAGTTCTGTTTTCCTCTCATAACTCAGCATGGCATGTGGAACAACCTCACAGTCTCCATTACAGAGTTTCAACTTAATACCACGTTGCACCGTTTACTCTTTTTCAAGTTCAGTACATTTACTTTAAGAATCGTTCCCTCCGAAGAGGACTGGATGGAGGAGGTTCGTGCTCTGGTTGACAATAAGGAAGTGAGGAGGCCTCGATGACATCATCTCTTCTTTTATAGTAGCCTGCTTGTGGGCCTGAGCCTCAGACTCACTCTGTATTTAAGGAGGGGGAGTGTTTTTTAAATTTAGATGAGCAAGTAAAACCTTATTTATATAATTAGATATAAATATATGTGATTCTAGAGAAAAAACACGATCTGCTTTAAGGTTTATACTACATACTGTTCAAACAAGAATAGATTTATAACATTATAAATTAGCAAAACCACCACAGCAACAGCTAACCAAAGCAGGAAGGAGCTTTTACTTTCTTTTTTTTTTTTTTTATGAATGGTTTTTGAATAAGCTGTGATTAGGCTCCAGTCTTCTCAAGCACGAAGGGTAAAAAGAGGAGGGGTAATGGGGTCAAATGGCAGCATGTCATTGGGGTAAACACATGTGCAGTAAAATCTAGTCTGCTCAATAGGTGGTGCATAATCACAGAACATCTTGGCTCCTTCGAGCAGAGTGCACACAAAGAGCTGTCTGCTGTAACCCTCCAACATCACAGCTCCAGTTACACTGCGCATGTGTAAGACCCCAATGATGATAGGACGTCAATCCACCACATGACTCCACCTCTTTTGACCTCCTTGTTCTTTAGAGAGAACAAAAATATTTCTTCTCATTCCTGTTTTCACATCTAAAGAACCCCCAATACTAGGCTGATAACAGATTCAACATCCCTGCAGTGGTTTAGACACACTAGTTGCCGTACACAAAGAAACAGTAAGACAGGCATAGCGTTTTCTTTGCATTTACTGTTGAATTGTTAAAAAAAGGGGGCGTGCAAAAGTGGAGACTGAAAACCACAGACCACCTGTATCCAACAATGTGCTGGGTGTATTTATTTCTGATTTAGTTTGTAACCACTTTTACACTTATATAATCACGCAGACGATTAACAAATATGCAGGTTCTTCAGTACCAGCAGTAAAAAATATTGACAGCTGCACTGAACAGCGGGGTTGTAGAAGGATCAGGACTGGAAGAAGGGAAACTACATCTGAAATTCAGAATTCTGTTTTGGAAGAGTAGCAGCAAATTCAAGTTAACAAAGATCACTATGATTATGTTGTTTAGAGCCAGAACTACCTGGTAGGGGATTGTGGTGTTGGGCAGGTCCACGCTGGCAATGAGCCAGCTGTCAGAGGCTTTGCTGGCAGTCCAAAACCGGTAGTCAAAGTTATCACCATCTGGTCTGAGGTGGAGATGCAAGGAGCCCCGTCCAGTGATCTGGTACACCAGCCTCACACAGCTCCATTCCTGCTGGTCCAGAACTGGACTGACAAGGACTGCCTGCTCCTGGTCTTCTATGAAGGCTGAGTCCACTGTTATCAAGTGCCCTATGACAACAACATGAAGATATATCATGTACAGCACATGTGCAGTCATATGAATATGTTGAATTCTCAACCTGATCTCACAAAATTACGTAAAATGACCAAGTTTGTTTTAACATTTAAGTATGTTGCAGCACATAATGTATGGAAAATGCAAGTCGGCAACACAAAAACAATGGCAATGTAAAGCACATTTCATTACATTTACACGTACTGTTCGCGGTATGCTACAAAAACCAATGATCAAGGTTTAGGGCAACAAACTTCCAGGTAAGGCGTTATTAAAGACAAAATAACATTAAATAAATATATCGGAAATGCTGGAAGTAAAGCCACAGAAGTTACGTAAACAATGTATGTTACATTAAAAAAAAATGTAATTCACAAGCCATCATTTATATGTACATATAAAGACACAAACCCCGTTCTCTATCTGTCACTGAGTGACATTGGGAATACGTGTGCCCAGCACGAAAAAAATCCCCATTGACTTTACATTGGCATTGTCTACGTGCTGCCAGCAAGTATTTTCCACACATTACATGCACCCGCACTCAAGGTCAGTGTTGTAGTACTCGAGATCGGTCTTGGTCTTGTCTCGGTATCGGACAAAGCGAATTCTGGATTTTATTTCAAGACCGATCAAGACCACAACTGTGGGAATATCTATTAATCGCCTGTGCATTTTTGGATTTACTTGTTAATCTCATTACTGCGATTTTGAGGAAATCATATTGCTTCGAGCACAACCAATAACATGACTCATATATCATTTGACATTGTTGTCATGGTACATGGCTGTCACCCCTCCCGCCTCCTTTCACACGCCCCCCACAAAAGTGCATGTGAGTGACAGGAGAAGAGACCGTGAGAAGATGTCAGCCAACTCACCTGTAATAAAATTTGGTTACCTGAACCACAAAGAGTTTTTGTGCACAACTACGTACAAAAGCTAACACAGCACAACTTGTAAATTCTCCAAAGCAACGTTCACGGAGAGCTAAGTGTATGTGAGATTTAGTGAATACTAGCTAAACATGTTTGCTAACAATGTGTATACAGTATGCTTCAGGACAGTTTTATTTGATAGCTGGTTATTTAACCCCTAGCTAGGCATGCAAGCAAATTAGCACATTACCTCACCACACCAGTGGAGAGAGTTTTAAGGGGGCATCATAATGAAACCTCATCGTGAACGTTTAGGTCACAGAATGTTGCCGTCTCTGATATTTCCAAAATGCATTTTTTATTTCCACGTTTTTGTGGTCTTTCACAAAGTCCACATCACATGTTTATAATTGGTGGTAAGCATGGACTTAAATGTTTCCGTACTGCAGTTTGTTCTGGTTTGGCATATGATGTCATCATTTTTTTTAAACTGCTTGAACAAAAAATTGTACAGTGTTAGGTGGATGGTAAATCATTAAATACAGTGTTACAGTAAAGATAGTGAAGTTGATTTCAGCTCCTTAGTGTTTATTTATGTTTGTATGTGTTTACTCATAGAAAACAAAGGAAAATTCCCACATATGAAATTCATTTCAGCAGTGCCTTTTGACTATTTTATGAAGATATTTCATTATGCATACATATAATATAGGTCAACAAAAGAGGTGAATGAACAAGAATCTTCATTTGTTTTCTGTGGGTGTTTTTATGGGAATGTGGAGTACTTAGAGATCTATTTAAGGGGTGCCTATGATTAGCATGTTCCACATTTTATCATAAGTTTATAATGCAGAATGGGACACTGGTCTGGTCTTGGTCTTGACTCGGCCTCAACCCCTCAAAGTCTTGGTCTAGGTCTTGTCTTGGTCTTGATACACTGTGGTCAAGGTACATTCTTCATAAGTGGACTATTGTTTTGCTTGAGATCAGGAATGTGTAAATTATCTATGATTATCCATTTCCTTCATGGCCTTTTAAAATCAGTTCCATCACATAGCATAAGCCTTGGCAGACAGGGTATGACATAGAAAGTAATTATTGATTGTGTATGATAAATAGAATGATGCACTGTTGTGTTTCATGGAAGATCAGTGGCTGGACCACAACTGTACATCAGGTTTCACCTGTGTCACTGTTTCTTAATGAAAACACTCGTCTATCCTGCATGTATTTTAAGATGTTAAAATGTTGAGAGAAAAGCTCTAATGACATATCACAACCATTCCTTTTTCTACTTCCTGACTGTGTGCACCAGCTTGATTGTCTAAAAATGGTAAATGTTGATACATATAAACTCATACTGACACAGGACAGTGATCTAGATGCTAATACAGGAAGAGTGAGAATACATGGAGGGAGTTAGGCAGTGCTGCAGCAGTGCAGATGAAAAATAGAAAGGTTATGTGTCAAATACTGTCCATTACAGATGCTCTCAGCTTTGGATAACATGGATTACTTGTGGGCTTTGTTCTGAAGTAAAGAGAGACTGATTGATTTTCTGAAACATGTTATTATTGACTGAAACCGTGAAGTACAGGTCCAATCTTTTCTTTGTGTAACCACTAAGTCTTTTTACCCATTCACCAGGTCTGAGAGAGCAGAGAAGCAATTTAGTGGATATAAACAATGTTTATGGAGTGCTGTTTTAAGTGCCATCAGTTCTAAATCGGGGAAGGGGAGGGAGGCAGGGGGATTTACAGTTGTATCTGTGATCCCTTATTTGGTAAAATGAGGTTCATCGAGAATCTTAGCAGCAGGAGAAGTCTTTGAAGGGTGATCAAACAGGGAGTGGTGGAGGAGCAGATAGAACTAGGGTGACACAGCCCCACATGTGCACATACAGGCAGTAAAGATCTCTGAGACACTAGTGTGATATGTTTAGGTCAATTTACTGCACAAGACATGTGCTTACTATCACAGATAACCATCCAGCTGTGTTTAAAACAACTCATTTAATCCATCACAGTAAAGTCTATTTATTTTTAATTATGAAGGATTCACAACACTGACCAAACTATGTTTTTATGTACAAATTGAGATGTTGCAAAAGAGGTGATCAGTAATATGTTCACGCAACATGTTTAATAATTTTTGATCGTACGTCAATATCTCCTTGTAGTGGCTGCATCATTATCTACAGTATATCTGATTATGTTGAGGCTCTGGCAGTACTTGATTAAGTGCAGTTTAGATTACGGCTAGAGAAAGATTGTGCTCTGGTTTAATACAGAAAACATCTGCAGGCAAAGTACTTTTGTCGTCACAGAGGGAGTGCATTTGTGGCTACGACTATTAATAAGATGTTTCACACTGTCTGTGGTGATTTAGGCTGAAACTCTTGTGGAAATTTCCAGTTTAGGCCAAAGTTTGTGACAATGAATACAACTGGCAATGCATGCTCTCTGTTAGGGCTGCATGATGATGGCCAAAATGATCATCACGATTATTTTTGATCAATACTGAGATCACAGTTAATTACCACGATTATTTATTGATTTAACAAAAACAGATTATAACTGTCTTACCATCCATATTGTGCTATATTACTGCTAATTTACTGGTATGTGCATTAAAAAAAGGGTCTTTTTCACTGAAAATCCGTGCATCAAAAAATACAAATAAATAAAACAATGATACGCCACTCTTTGCATTTGACCTTTTCTTGTTTTGTTTCACTTGCACTGAACCCAAAATGCTTCCACACAATGGATGACGATCTGATTCTCGGGACAAGCCCCTCGGCCTCGTCTGTGTTAGACATTTTTTTGTTTTCTTTTTAAGATTGTTTGTTAGCCACTGTATCCCTGTCCGACAGCTTAGCCTCCATTCACCTTATGTTAATATAAAGACACTCACAAACCTTACTGAAATCAAATAGCTATAGAGAGCTTTTGGTTTTGTGTAGTGGATTTTGAATTGGTTTGACCCGTATCGGCCACCGTAGTTTGTAGCCTAATAACCAACTGCTCTGATGTAGCATTTTTCCCCAGCGTTCTATGAACAGAATGATACATTTTAAATGCCGCTCGATCGCATGAATTTTACTGTGGGAAGCCAAAATCTTTATCAGTATTTAAAATACAACTAATCGTGAAGCCGTAGTCTCTGCCCAGCTCCACCACAGTCAAGCAAGTGATATATATTGCAGATACCGATAGGGCCTTTATCTATGATAACCTGATAAAAACAGGAGAGGAAAGGAGAGCAGAGGAGTGTCGGTGCTGTTGGCCTGCAGGGCAGCATTGAGGCCCTGACAGGTGGTGGTCTGTGGAGCAGCAGTATGGCCCTGACAGCTCTCCACCTCATCCATCCCTGTCGGTATGTTTATCCTGTTCCAGCAACAGCCAAAAGTCTTTGTCTCTGATGTCTCTGTTTAGTGAATATAATCACCTAGGATATCCATCCTGGTTTTAACCACAGACTCTGCCCTGGGTTCTTTTTTTGGTGCAACCTCCTAAGCTCAAGCCAACATTGCCATGACAACCAAACACAAAACACCACCGTGCTCCGGTCTTCTCTTTTATGAGCCTATTTATTGCCATAGCGGGTGTAGTCTGTCACCATCTCCAAGGCCGAGCTGGTGGTTGGAGCTCATTCCATCTCAGTCTGGTTAGCGGTTTAGTGCACATCACGCTGGGTCTCTGCTGCAGCTTCTGTGCGGGGTAAAGCTCACAGAGAATATGCAGCATGCTAGCTATAGTGTGGACGCACTGAGAGCTAACGGCTTGGCTGGAAGAGAGATGGCACACACAATTTACAGTACTGCCACTTATCTTAACAGTGGGAACATAAACTGTGCTGACAGATTATCATAAACAGGGGCAGCTGCTTCGGGACGTTCTGTGGCTCCACAAACACAATGAAGCAGCCGGTGGAAAACAAGACAAAAAGGGGGACGGAATGTCTGGCTTGACGTGAGGAATGTGGTGACATACTTCTATAATGTGGGCGATCAAACAGCACATCTCACACTTTAAAGATTCAAGATTATATTTAATCATCTTTTAACGAAAAGTGTAAATACATATATTAGAGGGATTCAAGTCAGCTTGATGTTAATTGCCAAACATCACATTTCAGAATTTCCTGTATAATATTCTCACAACGTTATTAATCAATCTCTTCCACCACCATCACAATTAACAAAGCACTGACCTTGTATACCACCGGCCTTTATGTGAATGAGCACATTTCAAACAGCCCACAGACTTAACACAAAATTCCCTGCTGCTTTGCTTTCGCAAATGTGCTCTCCCTCTCTGGCTTCACCTTGTGTATCCAGTTTGAATCACGTCACTTTTGTTTCTTGACCCAAAAATGTTAAAAGTAGGGCAGAACCCACCTGATTCCTGCCTAGCTCTGTCTGTACACACAGCTACCATGTAATATTTTGGCTTGGCATTTCCAATGTGTTTGACCCATTTACAGAGTCTCAGTGCCACCAAACTGCAACTTATTAATAATCGTTTAACTGAAGTCTACACTAGTCTACAAAGGTTAAATATAAAGTTTAAAAGCTTTTGTTTGCAAAAACATGAAGCTTATATTCTGTAATGGGTAAGTGTCAAATTCATTCATTCATTCATCTTCTGTAACCGATTATCCGGGTCAACCCGGGTCACGGGGGGACTGGAGCCGATCCCAGCTGCATTGGGCGTGAGGCGGGGTACACCCTGGACAGAACGCCAGTCTGTCGCAGGGCTGACACATAGAGACAGACAACCATTCACGCTCTCATTCACTCCTACGGGCAATTTAGAGTCACCCACGGGGAGAACATGCAAACTCCACACAGAAGGGCCGCAGGATTGGTCGTCACTAAAGGTGTGGCAAAACAATAAAAAAAAATAAACAATAATGGCTAACATAATAAACATTAACTGAACTCATCACTCTGCTGCTCTCAGTTTTACTCTTTAATGCACAAACTGAACACATTTACTGATCAATGTCAATTCCTTCTACTTTACTGCTCTTGGGCTATGTGTTAGATATTGTCAATAAAACGTAAAACTTTCTACACATTCCAAACTAAAGGCCTACTCAGTGTTAACATTATGAATTTTGACTCACTTACTAGTGTGTTTGTGTACATTGAAGGTGTAATTTTTACGATACAGTCACCTCGTTAACTGCTCATTAAAATATGTTTAGTTTGTCCTGGGTTTCCTGTTGACCCACAGTTACCTTTCAGGCTTTTATTCAACTGAACTACGAGGATATAATTACTTTGTGGGGATTCAACTTTGAAAAACAGCCCTGTCCTGGATTTCCTGTCACATTCACCTCTTAGGCTTTTATTCTACTACACTACAAAGATATAGTTACTTTGTGGGGCTTTTGCTTTGAAAAAAATATTGTTCTGGGTTTCCCCTTAAGACACGGTGACCTCTATAGCTCTTATTCTACTAATCTACCAGGTTATAGTAACCTTGTGGGGCTTTTATTACACTTTTATATCTACTTGATATCCGTTCATGGTGTGGAATACATTTGTAACTAAATGAACGAAGTAAAAGCCAACGTGTATGAAAACAGGCGTGCGCTGCAAACATAGAAGACGACATTGGACAAACAGCCTCGCCTCCCGAACAAAGAGTGATCAATCACTCACAAACACATACTTAGAATTAGGAATAGGAAGCAGCTGGTAACAACATGTGTATCTGAGTACACACACAGTTGTCTACACTAGTGTTTTTCAACCCTTTTCTTGTCAAGGACCCTTACATTGATACTGATCTACAATCAATAATATATTGCTTGGACCTCCATTTGAAAAGATTCTGGTTGTTAGATATGACGAAGACCAGCATTCTGTAGCTGTCAGGAAAACTTTCGAGGAAGTGAAACCTCTGATCGTAATAGTCACTCATGTGACTTTTAATCACATTGGGCTCACTTCTGTAGTGAATTAAACTGTGACAAATTCCATATTCTCAATTTTGTCAACTCTCAGGACCCCTTGGGTCCCTGGACTCCTGGTTGAGAACCACTGGCCTACAACATTCTCAGGACAAAAGTGCAGTTACAATAGACCAGGACCAAACTGTGGCGGCAACAACTCAATCCATAGTGACAGAACAAAAAATAAATCTGATTCAGTTTAGAAAATCCTCATGAGTCAAGACAGTCAGATATGCAAACCTGCAGCCATCTGTTGCTTGTAATGTTTTATTATCACTGAGTCTGATTGACCCCTTCCAACTTAATATCACAGCAAGGACTACGCCAGGAATGATCTATGATTTCACTGCTACAGTCACAGCTTATATTTGAAGGATCTACAGAATATTCCGATGAGGAAACAGAATTTTAAAAAATAACAACAAAATGCTGCAAAAGTTTTCTGCGCTTTTCTTATGCTGAAAACATTTTGCTTTTAGTGTTATTATCCCTATCTTGGGGGATCATGCATGCAATAGACTCTAGACAAACTGCAAAGCTTTGCAACATTTGATGGAGGTCTGGCAATGCCTGTAGAGCAACTCAAACCCACGATACAGACAGAGGAAGCAGCTCAGAGACAGTCAGCGGGATATGCAGATGTGGGAGCAATGAAACTGCTGCTCGGCCTTAACTTTGCAAAATTCACTTTTACACCCAGGAGCAATGCTGTAGTGATCTCCTCTTTGTCTTCTCCTCTCGTTTGGCCCACCAGTCTCCATCGTTCCCTCTTTTCTCTCTATATAATCTCTCACTGTAATGTATTGAGGTGAACGGGACTCTCATCAGGACAGCGAAGCAAACAAACCCGGTGACGTCACAGCTCATGGTACTGCAACATGGCGGCACCATTGTCACAAAAGTTAAAACTGCGCTCCGTTTTTCCTCTTAAATGGTTATATTTGTGACATTTGGTATATAATTATTGATAAGAATAGGACTCAGTAAAACAAATAAGGTAATTTGGTTCACTGCTTCATTTCCACTTCAAGCACGTCTACATTTAATGATGGACTGAGACAGAAATTCTCTAAACCCCGAAACAAACTCAGACTGTTTGTGTATGAATTGAACTATAATGTTTATCAGTGTTGTGAGACTACATGAGTTTTTCTATAGGCAACTTTACCAATCATGTAAATAATAGGCTGCAGGGAGTAGACACTGGTTACAGAAGGCGTGTCATAATGCCATCATAATTCATTCATTTGGACTGATTTGTTAACCATACAGTAAATAAACATGTGTTTCATCTAGATTCAAGACCGAATAAATAAAAAAATAAAAAAATAAATGCCTTTATACTTCCTTCTGTCGCCGGGACTGTACACAACACACACACCTGTCTCCACCGTTAATTTTGCACATTTAGCTTGTGACATCACTTTCTAATTCTTAGTTTTTCCGCACCACCCATTTCTTTTCTTTTTTCCATTTATCTTCACAACAATTCACAATTCAGATACTTGTAAATATTTTCATGTTAGGGTGAGACTCAGACTCAATTCATCTAAATGGATGATCAGTCCAAATTGGGAGGGGCTGCTTGTATCCACCCTCATTACTGGAAGTATTTGGACCAGTCTCACAGGCAGTGTTCCACTCTGTGTGGCTGTCTGCGCTTGACCAGACTGACCAACAGTCTCCAGAGCACAATGCATACAGCAACTACTGACATCAGATATTGAAAAATAGAAAATCTATGACCACTGACCGCTTCTGCCTGAAATGGTTTGGCCTTTCAGAAGTCTTGCCCAACCTCCCAATGGCCACCCTGCCCCTGTCTACATTGAAGAACATGACAGCGTTGATACATTATGGTAAAACTAAACACTGAGTCAGGAATAAGTTATGTCATCTAAGAGATACAGTGGGTCAAAGACAAGTTTAACCCATCTTAGCACAAAGACTGACAGCAGGGAAAAAACAGTACTGCCATGTCACTGACTGTCATGTCAGAAAGTCTGTCTGGAGGGCATTTCTAAGGCCTCTCTCACTTGAGGTAATTACAAACCCCAGACATCATTTGACAAAAGTTTTACTAAACAACTTCTGTAGTGAGCAATGAGCGTGACCAATAAAACTTAACTGGGTCAGGTGTATGAATGTGAGGTTAAGTATTAGTAAAAAAGTTAGTGTTACCCAGCAGGAAAAAAGGGCTAACTACAATAAAGTCCAGTGGGAGACATGACGTGATGGCACTGTGTCTGCAGACAGGAAATCCTCAAAGAGCTGATCTAGGGAAAACCCTGGTCATGTTTTATTATCATCTCAGTGAGACTTAACTGACTCACACACACACACACCACACACACACACACACACACACACACACACACACACACAGCTCTAGCCTCATAACTGAAAACTCAGGCTGCCAAGTAACTTAGTGGTTTCACTGCTCTACTACTAGTCATTAGTAAACCGATGGTTTCTGCCATTTTATTTTGTTCTTGTAGCAAAACATGTATGTGGTCATCTGTCTAGCTCAGGAGTTTCCAACCCAGGGGTCAGAGCCAGATGATTAATGAGTTAAAGAATAATAGACTTATAAAAAAATTCTGCAACACAAAATGTTGCTATTTTTCAGACTTAACACAATCTTTGTCTTTGCTTGTGATGTACTGCCTAGTTGCCCATTTAAGGTATGATGAGGAGTTCTAAACAACCAACAGTGTTATGAAGCATTGTTTCTCTGTTTTTATGTGACATGTCTGTAGAATGTGTGGAGTGCTCTCCTCAGTCAATTCAATTAAATACCTGTAGCCATCCTGCAGCTAAAGTTATGCCTGTAAGTTATGCTCTTATTTTGCAGATGAATTCCGTAGAGCAGTCAACAGCTAAAAATGGTTTTGTGGCTCAAACAAGTTAGATATATCATTATTATCTGTGGTTTGCAGAGACATAAAATGCCGATATTTATTCTGGCAACTGGGTTGGAATTCCATGCACTGTATTGCGTACAGCTCTGAGTGTGCAACTTCATTAATTATTTCAGTTTTCTGACATGGTACCAGAATCTAAGTGTAGTTACATTTCTGTGTGTTTTGTGGAAATCTGTGAGCTGTTTCAGAGATATTTTGGACATTATGATAATTTGAAGTGAATCTCTGAACCCCATTTAAGTAGAGACATGTCTATGTCCTGATATGACTGACTGAATTCAACCATTAAAAAAAATGGTTATAAGTTAAAACAGATTCTTAGTGTAGTCCTTCTTAACTAATTACTTATTAACCTTAATACTAATTATATGAAAAGTAAATTCTCTCCTGAAATATCTATTATCTATGTATTTAATCATCAAAAGTAATTTCGTATATTTTTGCCTTTCCCCCCAGAGGGACAGTGAACTCTCCTCAGCTCATTAAACTCTCTGCTGATTCTAAAGGGTTAATAGAACGAGTGGAGGCTGGTGTGGTTGGGTGCTACTCAAACTATCTCCACCAGCCACAGTGAGAAAAAGTTTAAATGCGCTAAAGAAACTCATCTTTTTGTGGAGGGGATGGCACATAGTCAGAGCACAAAGACTGTCATGGTCACATCTGCTTCACTGGAATGACAAATGAAGAATGTCCAGAGGAAATCCCAAACTTCCCAGAAATAATGGGGAGCACATGACCACTGTGTCTTTACAGGCAGTTATGGCCCTGATGAGGGGCCACAGGTCACAAACTACTGACCCACTTCAAATATTTTGTATTCCAGTTCGTGGTTACTTTTCACTTGACAATCAACTGGAGATGAAAGTGGTTTGGACCAACTCTTCCTGGCTCTCTAATGTTATGTGGTTACTTAATATCCATCACCTGTTCCACACCTGTCACTTACAGGCCACACATTTCCAAATGGATAGATTTCATTATGGTTTAATGGCAGTGTAAGTGACAGCGAACTATTCCCAGCATGTTTATTTCTGTCAATAAGCAGAGCTCGTGATGTCACTGTACCTTCTTCATTCATGGTCCAGATGCCATACTCCGGGTCTGATATGTAGCCACAGGTGCCCAGCTCAAAGTTGCAGGAGCCGGGCAGCAGCAGCTGCTGTGCCCGGAGGAATCCGCACAGTAGCAGCACTGCAAGCGGAGAAAAGAAAGCCATCCACGCTGCTCAGTTTATCTCTGCTTTCACACATAATACTTCGACTTCGCTTCGTTTAACTAAATACAATTAACCAAAGTTAGAAGGATTCTAGTGCAACTTTCTGCATGTTTCTCCCAAATTGAGATTAGTTTGAGTTACCGTGCACAGCGAGACAGACACTGCTCATCTTTCCGCGGTGCTGAGAGTCTGGAAGCTCCCTCTGTAGTTTACTGATCGTACCCCGTTATTTTCCTCCAAAGAACTACAGCGCAAACAGCTCGTCGAAACGCTCACGGGTCTTTCTTTCACATGTTGTAACAATGTCAGCAGGAGAGATGGAGTGTTTATCCGGTGGATGAATGGATGTCCCTGGGGCGGGAAGGAGGAGCAGCGGTCCAGGTCTTGGTGCCTCCCCGCCTTCTTCTGCTTCTCTGCTCGGTCACACTAATGAGCCAGGGCCGGACACACAAGGTACAGGGCCTTTGTGGAGTTCCCCCTCTACCCCCCATGAACATGTTTGGACTCAAATTAGAGTCATAAAAGTATTGCCAAATCTGCATGTAAAAATTAGTTATTCATGTTTATTTTGTTTAGTTTTTTTTGGGTCTGTAGGGATCCCTAAAGACACTCATGGCTGAAACACATGGGACACAGGTTGCCTTTTAAGTGGGGTCGAGTGGTGCTACACAGACTGCATCTTTACAACCTGCGGTTGTTGCCAATGTCAATGTGTTCATAGTGATCTTAGCCATGTGATGCAGTTATGTAGCCTAGTCCTGACTAGACCGTCATACTTCAATTCGTTTGTACAGTAGGTCTAGAACTGCCACAGAGAAGATTGCTCTCTCACTTGAAGGCGGGTGCTGTTGAAGTTTAAAATCTATTGTCTCTGCCGCAGTGCCACTCCGGATCCGCCTTAACCAATCGCTAACGTTTGGTCGTGACGTATTACTATGCAGGGAGCATAGAAGCGCTACAACATCCTGACCACCAACAAAACTAAGTAGAGCCCGTTCCTGCTCCGGCTTTAATCTATCCATATTCGGCAATGTTGCCACAACAGATCGAATAGCTTCGTTAACATCCATGGTCTCTCAGCTGCTTCCTGGTATTTGTTTGATGGTTGCTCTGCTGCTTTTCATTGCCATTGGTACATTGAGGCATTTATTTGTGACATAATGTAATTGTTTGAGTTCTATGTCGCTATTATCAGGCTCCATAAACTTTCACACTGATTTTTCTGATTATCGTTACTGTGTTTGTATTGTATTGTATTTATTAATTCCATTCTTTTTTTATATATATTTATGTGGTATTATGGTCTTATGTTCATTAATTATGAAAGGGGCATGGCTAAAGGGTGGGTGGCAGAGGTAACTCACAATGCTGAAACAGGGACTAGGCTGAGACAAATTATGTGTAAAAAGTGAAAAAAGATGTGTCTTAAGCATGTGGGTTGGGGTTAACCCACACCACTGAAACAAGAACTCTCTCTGAGTTCAATGATGCTCCCCACAACAGTCCATGACAAACAGCCCTTGAGTAGGTGAATCTCAGTCTCCTGGGGCGGATACACCAGATGTGGACAGCATTCTTCTGCTATCTCTATTTTACAGGGGCACAGCCACTGCATCCTGGATTTAGCCCACTCAAGAGATTGTGATTGGTTTAAAGAAATATGAGCAACACTGCTGATAATGGTTACCAATCAGTAACTGACTTATTAACATATACATACATTTGATGAAAGTCAATCAAACAATATACTCAATTAAACTAGAATTTAACCATACACATCATATCACATAAGCTCTTCATGCAGTTCACAGGTTTACAAAGGATGAATTACAATTACAGACTTAAAAAAATCAGTTTTGTTGTTAAATACATACATATCATATGCAGTGAATATAAAATTAATGTAAATCCAGAGAGAGGGAGAGAGAGAGAGAATGGATAATAAGGGAACCAACCGCCAGGTGCGAGGAGAGCAGGACAGCCAGTGGTCCATCACAGAGAAGCCTGAGGTGAGAGAGACAGAGGGAGGTGGTCAGAGGGATTGACAACTATGCCTGTGGGAGACAAACAACACAGAGTTATTTAGAGACAGCATCTTTTAGAAAGTTAACATTATTCTTGTTGGCAGGACAAACTGCTAAGCTTAAATCCCACTATGAGACTGACCCACTAGCCAGAAAATGAAAGAATAATCAATTAAATTAAAATTGAGACAAAAAGGTGAGTTTTGTGTTGAGCAGGTAAGCTTAGATGAGGGGATAAGTTGATAGCAGAGCAGATGTGGCAGGAGTGGCAGGACCTGAAAAAAAGAGAGCTGTCTGAGGGCATCTGGTGGACAGGTAAAGAATTACATTGGCGGAGAGGCAGAATGAGCAGACATACACACAACTGAGGCAGACATTGTGACACACTGTGATTTTGTACTAAAAAGGTTGATTATAATAACATAATCAGCAATACTACAACACATCAGCAGTCCCAAAGCATGATGCAAATATCTAGAGGGATGAACTGTGTTCATGTGGGTTCACGCTCCACTACATCCCTGCATATTCCTCGATTTCCTGTTTCAAAATGAGAGTGATTTTTCCAGGGGATGAAACATCTGATGTGAAATATATGCAGGCCCTGCAGGATATACCAAGAGCTCAGAACTCAACAGTTGCCTACTGTGGAAACATATTACACATCTGGAGATAGTTATATTCAAAAACATCCAATCCTAATACATAATACTACAAGTCTGCTTCTGCTTACTGAGCAAGATATGTGTTGCTAGTTTCTCTACAATGATAATGATGTAACACAGATTAGAAAAGGCAGATTTTAAATCTCGATCAGCACTGCTCCTACATTCTTAGCATTTTAACCTCCCAACATAATGACATTGTACTGAATTTTGTCCATGTGTAATATAAGACATTTTTGTGGTCACACATTTTTAGGATCTTAAAGGATCGTACCAGCATTAGTGTGTGTTTCTTTTGTTTTTTTTATGAGAAATGCACATTCCTCCTATAAGTGGTAGCCTTCAGAGTCAGCTGTTCCTGTGTGGGGAATGAGATGAAATATGCAAGAATTGGTGTGAGGAATGAAGAACAACGGTGAAATAGAGTATATGTATTTGGCTGTAAGCCAAGGAAACATAAGTGACTGGATGCTTACTAGTGGTCTTTCCATTAAATCAGGAGCTACACCAGAAATATGCCAGGAAACTGCTTATTGACAGAAATAAGAATTGTTTCTCATGTCTGAATCTGCATGGAGTTAAAACTTTCATAGCTGCCTTATTTGTTGATGTGCAAACATGCAACCCACAGAACGCAATGGAATCATAACCCATACACATTAAAAATGTGTATAAATGCCCAAGAATCTGGAATTTTCCATGTGATGGACTGTTGCAAGCTTTAATAAGTGTCTGTTTACAACAGTAAAAATGCTGGGATTTTTCTTAATATGGAGGCAATTTGAGGAGCAGTTTGTCTGACTTTTTGCTTTAGCAAGCTCCTCAAATGATATCATAATAAAGGGATATATTACAAGATCGGTCTGTCTCTAGTCCAGGTGTTCAGGTGAACTGATTTTGATTGTGATGCTCACAGCATTGAATATTTTACAATTCAGCAGAACTGTGTCTTTCTGGAAACAGTTCTACAGTCACTCTGGATTCATGGTCACTTGAGCAACACCGGCTCTTTAAAATTGGGATTAATATAGCACTCCTTCCCAATCACGAATGTTTTCCTCTGTTTCAGAGATATATTTCTCCCTCACCAATCACAGTGTGAGAAAAGGAGCCTACCTGATGTAGGAGAATGATTGTAATTAAGCCTCACTGTGAGGTTAACTAGCAGCACCTGACTCCTCCTGGCCAGCAGCTGTTCCCAATCAGCAATCAATTAGCAGGTCCAGAGAATCCTTTTTAAGGAGCACTCAGCTGCCACAGAAGCATAGCAGTGAATCTAGTGTTGTCAACATGGCTGGTCTTTGCAGGTTGTCTCTCAGGTAAGTCCTCAACTGTGTCTCTTCTTTACTGTTTGAGTTGTGTGATCTCATTTGTCTGACCTGAACACTGATTGTGTGTGCAGGGTGTCATGGATTTCTTGCCTGTTGATCGGCAGTATAACTTGCTTCCCTGCCTCAAAAGGTAATGCGAACAGTCCAAAGAATAGTTGTATCAAGCTTATTAGATGTTGGCTGCTTAGTATTTGAACTGACAAATTCCATCTCCCCAGGCTTTGGCTCATACAATCCTGGTTCTGCACCCAGTAGCTTTGGGGGCTGGCCGTCAACTTCTGGCTCCTACCACTCCAATGAGGGTGGCTTCTCTGGTCCCAGCACTTCAGGTTCCTTAAGCAGTGGGTATGGGTCCAATGCTGGCTCTGGATACGGCTACGGTGGATATAGTAATGTGGGTTATGGCTCAGTAGGCGCTGGACCCTATGATTCAGGCTTGGAGTCAACAGATGGTGGTGATGGTGGATACGTTGAGTCTTATGGTGGAGGTGATGTGGATCAAAGCTCTGGGCCAGTCCTCAGTGACATGTCAGACCTGGATCCAATCTACTCATTCAGATCCCGCTCAGGCTACCAACAAGGAAGAGCCACCTTCTCTCAAACCCGCTACACTCCTGGAGAGGTCCCACTGCCACCTATCCAACTTGTCCAGCGCATCCCCATGCAGCCTGTCAAAGCTCCAGCCAAAACTCCTTCCAAGGGTGGCTACTGAGCATCTTGAAGGTAATAGAACCTCTAAACTACTTAACATGTCATGCTTGTGTTGGGCTGATTTTGATCTTTGCTGCTTCATTCTTTTTCAGATCCCACCTCCTTCAGATGTGGCCTGACTTGATCAGTCTTTAAAAAATAAACTTGTTTTGCTAATTTCAGCTTTGTCTCTCACATGTTGCTTTAAGGTTGACTCTATATTGTTGCTCATCTACAGTTGTGGTCTACTGCTCTAGGATGCAATTTGACCATATCAAGAAATGGTTCAGGAACCCATACATGGATGCAGTGTGGTGTAGGAAACTATTAATGCTGTCCTTGATTTCCATTTTTGGCTGTGGTACAATAGCAGACCTGTGGAAACTGTTAATCTTCAAAAGGCCCTCAGTCAGATCTTGGTGTGAAATTACCTTTATCCCTCCACTGCAGCTTGACACAAACTCCAAGAACTCTCTAAACTACCACTATTGAAGTTCAGTTTTGTGCAGCATTTCCCTGGGTCTGTTCTTTCACTTTAAAAATGGGGTCCAGGTAAAGGTTTTCTTCAAATGAGCTTTTGTTACAGCTCTAAAACATTGAGTAAAGGGGCTTGTGGAGGACCCTAATAAGGTGTACTGCTGAGATCTTGGTGATGACTCCTGTTTCCTCAAACCAGACTTTTTTTAAAAAAAAAATTAAGTCTTGTGTATAAGCAGCTCAAGATTTAAATTTACATTTGTTAGTTGGTTACTTAAGTAACATAAAATGTCATGTACTTGAACACAAACTCCTAAACTAATTAGGCACATGTCAGAGGTAAACAACTTATTTTGTCTTTGAGGAAGTGTTGCTCAACCACCAGATGGATTACCTCCTAAATGTGAACTTTGTTGGGTTTTTTTTTTT
>CAFUXE010000074.1:38119-51872 GCA_903364295.1 Serranus cabrilla | reverse complement strand
AAAAAAAAAAAAAAAAAAAGATGCTGTTTCTTGTCCTGTGATCAAGACCCTCCCTCAGTAAAGCTAACAGTTCATTTCTTTGTGTTCCTCAGCTTTAGCAGATATCACCTGCACTCTGTTGCTGCTTAACCCGGACTTTACTACTGCATGGAATGTCAGGTACACATACACCCAGTCACGGCAGCCATCTATAACACAACTACTAGAACATTGGTTCTTCTAATTATTCATTCACCATGCCTTTGAGAGTGTGTAACACAAAGGAAGACACAGCACTCAAGCTGAACGTAGTGAGACCAGAACATTGTCTTCTACATATTATCACAGCTCAACAGGCCAAAAGCACAAGGCTAAAGCATTCTCTACTGACCCTGAGGAAGAAGAACATAATCTTCTGTGTAGGTCTATTACATTACATGTTTGATTGTTGCAGGAAGGAGCTACTGCAGTGTGGAGTTCTAAACCCAGAGAAGGACCTCTACCTAGGCAAGCTGGCCCTCACCAAATTCCCCAAGAGCCCAGAGACGTGGATACACCGGTAAGACCTTGCTGTAAAGCATGGTGTTCTTCTCAGAACACTGTCATATTATCTTCCACATAACTGCCATCTGCTCTTATGTATACAAATAAAGTTCCCTTTTGGCTAGTGCAAGTAAGTGTGACTTCACACCTCCAGGGGCAGGAGTGACTGATGGAGAGACTATGTGAAAGTGTTTTAGCAGTAACACTACACCAGGTTTATGGAGTTACCTCACCCAGCAGTTGTTGTCTCCATGCAGACGCTGGGTGTTGCAGCAGATCCTGCATCAGTTTTCTGCTGGGGGCCTCAGCAGGAAGCATCAGCAGGGTGAAACAGAGCAGGATGATGCAGAGAGGAGCCAGCAGCTGAGTGACCATCTGGCCAGGACGCTCCATCAAGAGATGAAGGTGTGCTCCGAAGCTGCTTGCCGCTATCCCAGCAACTATAACGCTTGGTCCCACCGCATCTGGGTGCTGCAGCACATGGCCAAAGGCAACATCAAGGTAAGATTTTCTTAGTGTCATTAGGATTACTGCAGACCTGGCAACTTGTACGCATTTTCAGTACTAGTCCATGTCTGAAAACTTCTCATTCAGTGTTTTTTCTCTATTTTTTGTTATATTTTGTACCATGTTGAATATTATATTGTGTAAATTGTAGATTATAATATTTTCTAGATTGTAGATATGATGGAGAACTTTTGCATTGATGGTCTCAAACACAATAAGAAGGCAAGAAATTCCACAAATTCCAAAAAACTGTTGACAGAAAGCAGAAAAACATTCCAGGTGATCAACTCATGAATCTAAAGCTGGAAGTGTAAAGTCAATTAGCACATAGCATTCTATTCCATTCAAATTTCAGCTTTTAACTTTTTTAAAAATGTAAGTTTGAGTTTTTGAGTGGTAATTCCAAAAGTCACAATGCAGTTTTGCTAGAATTTGCTGCATATTTTGGACATGAATAACTCAATGCTCTGTATTAAATGGGACATTTTGATGCCCTTGTTTCCTCACAGGTTTTCCATGATGAGCTGTCCTCTATGCGTCTGTGGGTGTCCATGCATGTGTCTGACCACAGCGGCTTCCACTACCGCCAGTTCCTGCTCAAGGAGCTGATCGCTGAGCTCTCCCAGACTCTAGCTTCCCCCACAACCAACAGTTCACCCCAGCACCGGTGCAGCACAGTCCCCAGCAGTAGTCCCCACCATTACAGCCACAGCCAGGCTAATGGGGAGCTGTCAGGAGCAGAGGCAGGTGGTGAAGAGGAGAGGCAGCTCAGCGTCACAACAGTCCTTCAACTTTTCCACCAGGAAATGGAGTTGTGCTCGGACCTGATCCAGTCCTTCCCTGGTCACGAGACACTCTGGAGTCACAGGTGAGGCCACAGAGGTGATGACAACAGTAGACATTTGTCGTTATGGGAATACTGCTCAACATTCAACCTCCTTTTATAGAGAATTGGGGTTTAACAACAGCAGGTACCACATAGAAGTGGTGTGACAATTATAAATCTGTAATAAGAAATATTTATCAATTAAAATTATTAAAGTGCATAAGAGCATTATGATTTGAGTATATGAAGGCCTTTCCCATGCTCAATTATGTATCATAAATTGTTGGCCCAATTTTTGGGTTGATACCAGATTACACAGATTTGGTAAATAAAACAAAAAGAAAATACTTGAGAATGAGTAAATAATACCACATTAAGACCCTAAAGACCTTGAAGAACACTTCATTAGGTTTCTGGTTATACATTTCATAAGGCTGTGACTCATCCTACAGTTTTATACATCCACAAAAGTCTCAGCTCTCCAGTGATATTCAATGTATCCAATTCAAATACTGTCCGTAGACCACGAAAATAAGACATTTGTACTGTATGAGAAAAACTGCATGGTTTCTGTCCAAATTGTCTGTTATCAGCATAAAGTGAGTATGTCTGAAAATGACCATGGCAGTTTTTCACCCACTTCTCGACAAGAAATCACATCATGGCATTAATGGATCCCTGGGATTTCTATGATACCAGTGTCTTACCAGTAGCTTTACTGAAACTGAACCCACTGTGGCCTCTGAAAGAAAAACATCAGCAAATATAACTATGTAGTTAAACTTAAACTAATCTTTTTTTTGAGCTGGTAATTTTGAGACTTTAGTCTATAAAGCTCTGCCTGAGGACAAAGTGCAATGTAAGTGCATATTATGAAGTTGCATTGACAAGTTGTGTAATTGTGACTTCATAACATTTCATTACAATTCTGAAACATCAGCAATCATTTAGAAATCATAAAAACACTAAATTTGTATCCTTCAAATGGTGCAAAAGTAGCGGTGGAATGTGATTTACTCAAGGACTCACTCCAAGAACAATTTTAAGCTACTTATTCTTTAATTTTATGTGACATTCTACTGCTTATCCACAACGTTGTTTAGCAATTACGGTCACTATTGATTTAACAGATACATAAAACTTCTTAAACGCTATGCTTTGTTAACTGCAAAAAGCTGATGAAATTATTATTTTTTTAAATTAATAATTGTTTTTAAAATCCAGTCTATTCATATTGAAAACAATGAATTATTATTTGCACTAAAATATGTTTTCGGTTGTTTCAAGTGAACAAGGATTTTAAGTACTTGGTTGTAGACAGAATTGCCTTGAAGATTTGGGTTTCTACAGTGTTGAAAAGTCCAATGGTGTCATCTCCACCTCAGCCTGTTGCAACACTAATCCTCCACTTATGCATGAATGAATCACTAATAAGAAACAAGTAATCTCATCTGTATGGCAGTGTTTTTACTGCACAGTAATTTAATTGAAAAATATTTTGAATGCAGGACTTTGCTGCATTGCAACGTTTGCATATAATTGCAAACATATCAATACTTTTTTCCAAAGAAGGTTCCCTAAAGCTTCTTGTGCATTCTGTCTAAATAAAACAGGGCTGTTTATAAGTTTGAATTTAAAAAAAATGCAACCTAGAGCCAGTGTTTTCTTTCTATATGTATTGAAGGTCTGTATTGCACAGTAAAAAAAGAAAGAGGAAAGGCACACCTATTCTTAAGAGGGGCTATAGCCCAGTCCAGTATGTGGACGATGTGTCCACATACTATACTTTTTGCCATACAGAGTATTTGTACAGTACATTTCAATAATAAAGGGATGAATGTGTGTTTCCACCCCTTCTAGGCGGCATGCCTTCTACTTGTGGCACCACTGGAGGAGGGAACAGCAGCACCACTGCAGCAGCACTGGAGACAGCAAGTCAGTCCACCTGAACAGCAGCAGTGACCCGGGGCTGCCCAACGTCAGCGCTGAAAGCTGTGCAGGGAGCGGGGAGAGCGTAAATGGACAGAAGCATGCTAATGAGGCGATGGAGGTGGATGGGGCATCCTTGCCAAACCCACGTGACAGCAAGCGATTGAAGAGAGGCGTCCTGCTACCCAGCCCCCCCGCCCTGCCCTCTGAGCACAGCTTTGTGAGCGGTATTCTGGACAGCTGCTGTAACCCTGAGCAGAGACGCTTTGCCCTGGCATACAAGAAGTGGTTAGACACTGTCATTGGTCAGCAGCCTTGAGAGAGAGAGAGAGAGTGAGAGAGAACAGTATGACCCATCAGTTGTTCTCAACATTGAAGTTGCCTTTAGACACAGATTTAGAATCAGCTTACCTACCTGTAGGGCTGACTTTAAGTAATAGTGCTTCAGATGCAGTGATGACCTTAGAAACCAGTAATGGGGCAGCATGGCTACTGCCCTCTCTCGTGACGGTGAGTAGAGAGGACAGGGTCTTAGAGTAAGGAAGGTGTGACGACACGCAGTCCGTTCTTCCTCAGAAACATCTGGATTCTCTTGAGCTTCGTCTGAGCCATTACCACTTCAGAATGGAAGTCTGCACACAGAGAGCCCTATTGTCTTGCTGTGTCTGTTCTTATTTCAGGTGTCATAATGCCTCAGGTCAAATTGCCACTGTTTTTTTTTGTGCCAGTCTGGCGTCCATCTGCACATCTTACTTCATTTCTGTTCTAATATTTCAACAAACGAACAAAATGCGGAACAATGTCTTTGCAGAGGTGAGATCAGAGCAGTTTACTCTGTCTTCACACTTAAGACTTGAAAACAACAATGAAATAAACAATCGGATGAATAAATAAATAAAGTAGAATATATTATATAAGTGTAATTTCATCATCCTTATTTTCAATTTCCCACTTTTCAAGTCTTAATTTCTCAAGTAACAACCTGAAAGCCAAGGGGACAGGAAGTGGTGGCAACAATTCATAAAATGGGACAAATTGAGCAGTGCCATTCTGAAATAAAAATACATTTAAAAATGCTGTACATAGCATTCTGAAGATATCCACGGTTCAGAGTCTGAGATAAGATCGCTTCTACAGACATTTGGTCAGTGCCCCTTGGCATCACTGTAACACACTAGATACTCACTTGCACTTGAGGGACAGAGAAGCTCGGATTAAAACACACACACACACAGAGGGAGTGTGACTTCATGCCGTGGTCAGGATGCAATTACTCCACTATATCTTTACATAGTGAGTAGTTGTTTACACCTATATTATTGTTCTGAATACTATGTACAGCAACGTTAACATTTTTAGCTATAATGTAGGAAAAAAATAATTTCAATGCAATTTGTTACCATGCAAGTGATGAAATATTCCTAGTAATTAGTTGGGATTTAACAATTTACATTGTATTTATTCATACATGAATTACTATTTGTCCATTTGGAGTTAATTCAACTCCTTTGAGTGAGAATGACAGTTGCTCTGATTAGATGTGTTTCTCATAAATGTGGAAGCCTTTTCTTCCATCTCCATATTACCTCCTCTTTGGATGAGTGTGTTAACATCGACTCAGCCCACCTGTTGCAGTAGCAGGTTCTAAGCACAGCTAGACTTGTGTTATTCTTTGAAGCTCCTTAGATTTCCATTCTGAAGGCGGTAACTTTTATTAACCATGTCATTTTATTTCTTTGTCTTTTTGTCTGTTGGTCCTTGGTTGCTGCTCCTGGTCGATTTTACTGGTGAATATTGTCAGTAAGTCCTAACTATGTAGCTAAACGCTAAGTTACAGTAGCTTGCAAAAGAAAGCCAAAAAGCTAGTTGTTAGCTAAATAGCAGGTTATGTTTGCTGTGAAAAAGTCATAGCTAACTTGCAAGTCTTACATTCTGTCAACCTGAAGCACTAAATACACAGTATAAGCAGAGAAATGTTTGCTTTACCAGTTTAGCGGTACTGATGTTTGACTTTGAAGGATAGAGTGCTAGGGAAGTGAGTCTCCCCGACATTCACTGGTGCTACATGCTGCCGTTTCTACAACTACTTCATCTGTTACAGGTTTGTAGTGTGCAACAGGTGAAAACTGAACAGCACTTTGGACTATTTGATGATAATAGGCAATCATTGTTTTGTGGGGTATTATTACTAAACTATTTTTGAAATATTGTCTGTTATTTTGCACCAGGCTAGTAAACAGTTGTCCTAGCTGCTTTAAGGCACTACCTTGTACAAAAATAGAGGTAACATCAAAAAGGTCAGTCTACATTCTGTCTTTGTGTTAAGAAATAACTTATAGCACTCCTTTAAAAGTTGTAACATGCTCTATCTGCACAGTCCATCCCTTCAATGATGTAGAAGGTGAAATGATAGCTCCTCCCACCACATTGTCTCATCTATATTGATAAGAGAAAAATGGTATTCTCCAATGTGATTCTAACAAGTCTGAAGTCACCTGTATTCCAGATAGTTGCTTAGAAAATATATCGGACTGCAGTTTGAATAGGATCCATCATTTTGTTGCCCCGGGGTGTTATGGGTGTTGCTAGCTATTTAACTTTGTCAATAACAATATCGGCACACAAGTGAACAAATGCATACATTTACACAGATGATGTTGTTCCATCAGTGTTGCCATGGGCACATTAGCATTCACTGTATGTACTATGTGGTCACATGCATCCCTGATCACATCACAAATGTGGCAGGAGCATTAGCATCCAGTGGGCCACGACGTCTGTGTATAAAGTGTCGATTTGATTGCCCACATTGACTTGTTCCTAATGACAAAATGGCAGATTGTAGGAGAGAAAAAAGAAATCCTGCATTTGGTTTCAGTTGCCACTGTGCACAGGTGGCTAGCTCAAATTGCCTAGCTCCCCATTACACTGTCTCCATGTGCTTCCATGTAACCCTTACCATGTTGTACTTAGCTTCTCTTAAAAACTACAATGTAAGAGTTATGAAGTAAGATGCTTTATCACCTCAAATCACTGTGTACATGATCATAGATAATCTTGAAACTAGTTTTTTTTGAGCCATGTATTCTTTAGGTTTGTCCATCGAGAACGGGTGCATATCAGAACTGTATGGTGGGGGTATTTTGACAACCTTGCAGACCTAGAACACAAACTTTGAATACAAGACTATCTATGCAGAAATGTTTTTTTAAAGGTTCAACAAGCTTTTAAAAAGAATAATGTAGCTTCTGTTTTTCTAATTTATTCTTCAGTTTACTTCAATGGAGGGTATGTCCTTCATGAATAATCCCTAGCATCTCATTAATTTTCTATTTATTTATAGTCTTTTATCTTACTTTCAGTGTTTTGTCATCTGCTTACCAAGGAAATAAAGTTCATCTGGGATAAAGGTATTTTACCGGCTGTTTATTGATGGTCTGAAGCTTGTGTGTGATGCTGCCTGGATCATTTAATGAACTACTGCACTACTAAACCCGCCTTCCCCAAACCTTTGTGACATTGGAATTGGAGAGGCTGCAATCTGCAATTTCCAAAACAAATAATCCACTTCCCTTAGTGGTTGGTCAGCTGTGTGCCAGTGAGAATGGAGCCATGGTTTGAGCTTCTTCCAAACTTTAATTTTCATTCAAACTATATTTGTCACCGGTAATGTGAACAACACAGTCCAACACTATCAGTGTCTTCCAGGAAAGACCCACCCATCTCTGACGGCTGCTGATTGTCGCTTTTTTGTACCATGATAAGATATAGTAAGTGCAATATTTAACTATATTGACCACATAGCCTTTTATTTACCATCTTGAAAACTGGGTTGGTCTTTCTGCAGGTAATAATAAGTGGTTTTCTTTTGAACAGAATGCTTTTTTATTAGCTTCTGAGATCATGAAACCTCTGCACTTTATGCACGTTATGTTGAAGCACGTAATGTAAAAACTGGTCACCGCTTTTTCTTTAACAGATTATTTCACCTTAAAGGCGAAGATTAAGTCATATTATTTCTCTCGAAAGTTGCCAATCAACCTGGATCAAATCAAAAGTGATGAGATGATGGGGTATATTTTGGATTTAAGTTCCAAAGCCCACTTGGCCTGCCAGTTAACAAAAATAAACTCACAAGGCTTGACCTTTCTTGTATTTTACTTTTAGCATTTTATTGTCTTTTTTTATTTTTTACTTATTAAACTAATACCTTATTTAAATTGCTTACACGCCCCCAGTTTTATTCAGGAACATATCACTGCAGATTCAAGCACATGGGGCATGACTTATGGCAGCACCATATTTAAGAGTCCTTTAATTAAATATCTGAGAGGACTACAGTTTCTCAGACTGACCTTAGAAACACCTTGGCTGCCTCTGCCTAGCTAGCACTGGCCATTTATTTCAGTGCACTTGGCTGTCTTGAGGTAAGAGAAAAATTCCAATGAGGGCTTGTCTTTGGTTTATTCCTGCAGCCATGCTAAGTAGACTAATACTCTCTTTTCATCTCTATCTGGAATAACAAAATTTTTCCAAGTAAGGAGGATTGCTGGGGTGAGAACTGAAGTCATACTGGGGAAAATACAATACAAACATCCAGGAACTGGTATGTTGTCTGAGTTTATATCCAACTCCTTACAAGATCCCAAAAAGTCTGTCCCTTTGTCAGACTGCATAATGTTCAGTTCAGTCAACACTTCAGTTCAATATACACTTCTCTGGTTGCCTTGCATGTAAAGAGTACGGCTCACCATTTGCTGTCTCCATGTCCTTCTCCTATGGGACATGTCATGCCATCAAGGCCAACCCTGGTAAGACTACAGAGAGATTTTATTATCATAGGCTGTAGTCTTGATTAGTTTAGTATCTTTGATCAGTGTTTTAGTGTTCCAAGCAGAAAATTGTGAATCAATCTCTATATTTTATTTACAATTTGTCAGTGATATCAATCAGGTTTTGTAGTCTTTGCAAAAATGTGCACCAATGGCAATCCCCTTAAACAGAGCCCCTCTACATTTGCAGTTAAACCTCTCCTACAACTATAACACACATTTAACGTTTAGTGTAGCTGTATAAATGTGCACAATTTTATGTTCAGTTCTGTGTTAAAAACTAAAAAGGCACACCCATTTGAATTCTCATAACTTGCAACTTGTCACTTACCTTGTAACTTCGTCTTTAATTGGTCCTATACAGTATATTTTATATTTTTACTTTTACTCTTGTACTAGTCAGACATAGCTCTAATTTAATTTAATAAAACTTTTTGTCAAATGTTCACCTCTCTATTTATCCATATATATGCTTGTGTTCTGCTGCAACACCTACATTTCCCATCCAGAGAAATAATAAATAATAATGGTTTTGACGGTGGTTTCTGATGTTCTGACTAAATATCTTTAAATTTGAATGTTTGGGGACCAAAAATAAAAAAAGGTTATTTACTTTTCACCAGAATTACAACACTAACAAAATATAAAGGATGTTGAAACAACATTTATACCATATTATATGGAGAGAAAACATTAAAAAAAAATTGTTAATTTTAAGTCAATTTGAAAAAATATGTTTTATTGCTGTTGTTTTGTTCGTGTTTTGTTTGAAAAAAAAGGGGAAAATAAATAAGCCTTAAGGTAGTGGATTTTTAAATAGTAATAGAAGTTATGTTTCTTACAGTGTTTCTTCATAGTCTGATTCAAAAGTATATATTAAGCATATACATTTTTCACATTTCGTAAGTTTGTTAACTCAGACGGACTAAAAGTGCTGCAAAATGCTTAAGTGCAACAGTGGACAAGCCATTTGTTGTGTCCTATGATGATGTGACGATGACGGTGGGAAGAAGGAGGGGCTGGGAGGCTGGCGACTACACACACACTCACACACACTCACACACACACGTACGTACACACACAGACAGCAGCCGCTACAGGGAAGATGGAGGATGGTGTGGCAGCGGCGGAGCGGACCTGCAGTCTGCAGCAACATCGCTGCTGATAGCAGGTGAGTTCGTCTCTCATTCGGCTCAAATCCACTGAGTGTTAGCCGACACCTGCAACACAACACGGTGATAGAGAGCAGCAAACCGCTCTGCAGCGGCGGTGTTGGGAGCTGTGAGGACGGTTTACTGTCGCCGCTCGGTTTGTTGACTGTTTGAGGAGTGGCTACAGGAAAAGATAACGGCACGTTTCAGAGGAAATGCCATACCGGGATTCAGATGGAAGGAACGCAACACTGGTTGTATGTACGAGTTTTTGTGCCGGATTGAGGCGCAACCGCTCACCGGGTTGACATGAGTGAAATGGCCCATAGAGGCCCTGTTGTTGGCAGGTGCACAGTCCCAGCAGGGCGAACCAATCCAGTCAACACTCTGGCCTGGTTCATTCTTTTCTTGATGCTTCCTGGGTTACGTGTCTGTCAAACCAGGACCCCCAGCCTGGCTGCCATCACCTCATATGATGCACAAGCCAAAATCAGACATATGTTCTGCAGAGGCAGCCTGTCTGTGTGGCCGTGTTGTTGTTGACAGAGATGCTGCAGGTTACTGGTTGTTCAGTGTCTGTCTGGGCTGCAGCACCTCATGCAACAGAGAAGAACCATATCTTGTCTTGAAACCAAACTGGAAAGTCCACATTCTAGCAAAATCCAACTGCAAACACATTTTGCCTTCTCCTTTTTGCATTCAAAAACATATCAACTTGTTTAAAAATGCATTGTTTATAATTAAGCATTAAATGTAAGAAAGGGGATCTGGGGGAAATCTAAAAAATGCTCCTTATCCTCTGGGCAGCTCGAGGGGCGTGGCAGTGTCTGAGTTTGACTGACAGCAGCTGGCAGGCTGACCCCCAGCAGGGGCAGAAGAAACAGCTCTCACACATTTTATTTTTACTATAGTGTGCGGTGCTCCTGGCCTTCCAGAGAATGCACTGTTGCATTCAGTGTACATATAATTGGGAAAAACTTCATCATAGCATTGCACCTTATACTTTCACCCTTTTGATCATGCAATGCAAAGGAGTGTGGGCTTGAATTGCCTTAGATGCATCATAAACTTCAAACATAATGTCTCATTGCAGGAAATTAAATAAACTTAAATCTAAGCATCCACCCCGCGCTGCACCCTGCTACAACCATGACTGCTGTTGAGGTGTCACTATGTTACAAGGCTAAGCTCCCAGGATTGCTGATAGTAAACCTCAGATTTCAGCTCTTCTGACCAAATTCAAGTCAACATTGATACATCCAAACCAGGGGTAGCAAGAGCCGAATGCTGGATGACTTTGCACTTCATTTTTTCAATTAAATGCCCAATTCCCATTTATCCACTGGGGGGTATCAGACTTTACGCTGGAACACTATTACAGATCCAGTTTGATTACAGATCCCAGGTGCCTATGTACAGAGTGAAGACAGAGTGCTCTATTTTCCAAGAAAAAAACTAAGTAAAACTCAGAAAATCCCACTCTGTCGGTCTTTCCACGGTTCCAACAACCAGCAACTCTTTGGATTAAATATATCTTTAATTTACAGAATATGATCTAAGCCTATTCTGTTGTCTACATGCTGTAATGCAAAATATTGATGCATCAAGATGCATTGATGATAATTTTATAATCACTGTAGCCCTCTGAATTAGAATCAAATCATAAGCTGTATTTCCACCCTGACCACCCCAGCATACACACTGATACTAGCTGGAGCGGTTACTGAGCAGCTATATTTACCTTTCTAACCTGCAAACTTCTGTTAGCAGGACACTTTTCCCTGAAAAGTGAATCCTTTTTTGGTTGAAAATGGTCTAACTGCAGTCTTACAACATGCTTACTTTGCTACACTGCATGCCCCCTGAGATAACTTCATCATTTTTGTCCTTCAACCTATCAAGTAGTCTTTGTGCCTAGACCTAACCATGTAGTTCTGGTGCCTAAATCTAACCAAACTTTGACCATTTAGAGGGTGTGTCCTGTGGTAGTGTGCACCCCGCAGATAGACCTATTTTGTTTGGTCGCTGGTTCGACAAGCTAAGGAGCAGGACGAGACCTGTGTTCCTTTTTGTTAGTTTTTTTGTTAGTTAGGCTTTTTCCATTTTCAGTTTTAAGGCTTAGCCCTGGAGGTTAGATACTCTCAGTCCTGGTCCTGGAGTAGGACCAGTGCTGCCTGCCTTGCTGTACCTTCTATCAACTTGTTGAGGTGACAGTCAGGAAGCATCTGTGATGGCTCAGCACTGAGGGCATTTTTCAAGGAAGAGATTTTCACAGCAGGTGCAGGTGTCAATAGCAAGATCAAGATTGGCTACTTCAGTTTCAGGGTCCTGCTATTGTGCATGCTGGCTCATTGACTCTGTTATGGCTATGGTTGGGAATCAAAGCCCAACTTAAATTTAGAACCCAATCCAATTAGAACCAATGGCAAGTAAATACATTTTTTTTATTTCAGATCCTATCAAATCCTAAACAAATACATTGGCACTCTTTCTGAACTGGTAAACACTGCACAAGGTTTTGAGTTTTTGTTTTGTCTACGCAATAGGAAAAGATGATTAAGAGCTGCGGACACATGACTCGGCTCTGTGCCATGAACACAGGTGGATTCTTCTGCTCTGTTCACCGACACCTGTTTGCTGTCTCTCTCTCTCTTTTGCGCGACCACACACTTGCTACCCACTCTGTACACACTGACCTATTCTGTTATAACACCAGTTGTACAACCCCCATTCAGGAAAAGTTGTGATGCTGTGTAAAACATTAATAAAAACACAATGCATCAGATTCAGAATGAGTGTATATCTTGTCTTTGTACTGTATTCAGATACATGCCATCCATTAATTGTCATTGATCACACTATCTATTGGCCCAAAGTAAGCCTGTCTATTTATTTATTTTGCTTATGTTGGATAGTACAGCTAAAGGTAGACAGGAAAAAGGAAAGGAGGTGGTTGAGTGACATGAAGCAGTGTGCCACAGGTCGGAATTGAACCCAGGTCTTTGTTGTATTCTATCACATTACTATGGCATTTCTTACAAAAGTTTACAATTCATGTGGTATTTAATTCCTGCAGAAGTACCTTTGATTATAACTATTGAAGTTTTTTAGTTTTTAAAATCTGGTGCTGCACCTTTGTTTGCCATTCTTTGCTTAATTTTCTGAAATTACCTTTTCAATTTCTGTGTATGAATGAATGCGGCACTGCAGTCTTGTTCCCTTTTATGTGGATTGGCTTGGCGTTTACCTGCTAATTAGTTTCAACTGGTGCACCCTTTTAGTTTACAAGTAAATGAGATTTGTTGTTCTAAGAACGCAAAGAAGAAGAACACTTCAGCAGTTCAAGAACATGTTCATGAATCTGAGACTTTGTAGAAAGTGTCTTAAGACCAAATTTGAGAAAAAACTTGAGGTATTGGAAAATTATTCCTAAAGTTCTCTTTTGTTCAAACTTTTATGTTTTTAAGTAAGTGAAAGAAAAATCAGATGAGAAATTATGTCAAGATTATCTACAAACAGACCTGAAAATCTGACTCTGTGGAGAAAAAAATGAGGAGGTGCTCTCATTTTCTGTTACTGTTGATCAGCAGTATCTAGGCAGCCATGCCCAGCTGGATATGGAGACTGAACATGCATTGTCATCAAGTATGTCTCTCTCAGCAGCTTTCATTGTTTTGAGTCACTCTATTGGCAGAAAAAAGAAAAAATAGAGACCCTTGACATAAAGCCCACAATTTGGCTTACATGGACTTTTTAATGTATTGAAGGCAGTGTCATTTATAAAATATGAAATCAACAAATCAACGAATATGCTAGCCTGAAGACGTCAGACTCAATTCTGGTCAGAATGTGAGTCTGAAACTGATCCATTGGGCTGTGATTATGGCGCGTGTTTCAACCGAACCAGGGAAAAAAATGCCTCTTCCCTCTATTGGATAGATCGACAACCAATCGGAGCAACGTAAGATGTGACGTATGTTCAGCCA
>CAFUXE010000074.1:5916-37817 GCA_903364295.1 Serranus cabrilla | reverse complement strand
ATCGGGGCCAGCTGATAAATCAAACTCCTCTCCTCTCCAGTGGCAGCCATGTTCGTTGTACACAAACCCAAGCGCTCTTTAGTCACGTTACTGTCGCTCATCTGTCCATCATCGTGTAAAGCCCGCCCTGACAATTTCATTGGTCATGGCGGTCATGTTTTTTTGATACATCGCATAGAAGCTCCTCAACGGAGCAGTGCCAGACCGAACTGCCCGCGGAAAAATGTTGTAGGCGGGGCTACAGTGTAGCGGGGTTTAAGTCAACATAAACATCCAGTGCAACGGAATGATTTTTTGGCTGGTGATACACTCTGACTCTCTGAGGCACTTCACTACCTCCTGAGCTTGTTGGCAGTTAGATGTGAGGTGATGGATGGATCAAGAGCAGTGGATTCAGAAATGCCCCAGGCTCCAGGAGCTGCTACCCCTGTCATATCACACAGCATACCTCACACAGAGTCTCAGAGTGAAGGCAGATTAATGTTAGTCCAGGAGTGTGCTGCTTGCTGTGTGGTGAGCCTTTGCCTGCTCGTCTCTAGATTAATGGCTGGGTGTTGACTGACAAAATACTGGAGCTCAAATACTGCCAAATCTGCATATTTGAGTACATACTAACTCTCAGGTTTGAACAGTTGCAAATGTTTTACAGATAGTGGAGCTGTGCAGTTTGACCATGACCATTGAGGTCATGTTCAAAAATTGTGTTGCATTCATTCCTGTAAAAGTTGCTCACAGGGTACATATGCTGAAAAAGCCCCATGCTTCCTTAGGTTTCTGTGTGGGCCCATAGAGCATGCTCAAGAGAGTCCTTCCTCAACCAGGCTGGTTGAGGAAAAAGGGATACAAAAAAAAATCTATATAGCTCTTACTAAAACTATCCAAATGTTTCTGGACTAAATGAATAGAATATACAATAAGAAATATAACAAAACTGTACTTTCATAGTATTTGTGACATTCAGGAAAAAAACATTATTGGATGCTTGTGTTTAAACTGATTACTTAATCATGTTTTTCTTGTCAAAATAATTGAGTCCTACTTAGAATAGCGAGAACTAAACCACTTTGTACAAAGTCTGACTGTTAGGTAATGTTTCCACCAAGATGTTTTAGCTATTTTTTGTAGTTAAATGTTCCTTCAGCCTGTTGTTGTCTCTGTTTTCATAGTGAAAATTACTCTGCTGACATATGAAAAAACATGACATGATGTGAGAGTTGCTGGTGGACAACACATTGCAACCATCAGCTCTTACTGCTGCATTGAGTTTTCTGTTGCATATAAGTTGCAATGAATGAAATGCAGAGGAGGAAATTCCAACTGAATGCGTTCGTCTCTGATTGTTTTTATTTGTGCTTTAGAATGTAAATACCATGAAACCATCGAAAAATAAGGTTTCTCTGGTTTTGTCACAGTTACAATTAGCAATTGGCATCCCTGCAAACCCCACCTCAAACTTTTAAATAATCCTGAGTAATAGGGGGGCAGTTGGACCGAGCCGCACTGGTTCTGGTGTTTACTGTACCGCACGGCGAGGGAAAGTAGCTTACCTTGATGAAATATTGGAGGTATACTCATCAGATGCGGCAGTGGGCGTGTTGCTTGGAACTGTATTTATTGAGGTATAGCACTGCCAATAAATCCCCCCTAACTCTGAGATGAATGCATGCATTTCCTATAACCACAATAAAAGCATCCCAGTGGTCCGTCAGTGTGACGTGGAAACTGCAGAGAAGGTTTGGTTTGGATTAAAACTGTATAAAGAACAGACGATGCGTCTCCACTTCCTCCCATTGTAGAAAAGTGAAACCAAAATATCTTGGATATAGTCGCTGCCATCTTATGCTGGTGATGTCATTGAAGGCAGAGTCTGCGCAATTGTGAGGGCAAGTCCCCTTCCAAAACACTTATCTATTGATTCATGAAATGGTGCATCAGGAAAGGGTTCCAGTGTTGTAGACTGCAGGTGGTTTTTAACAGTCAGTGTGCTGAGAGCAAACCAAGGATTGCTGATGATGGCTTTTCTGTTCAGTATACATGAGACAGGTATGTTCTGCTGTTTGTCACTGTAGCTTTCCAGCTGATATGATTATAGAGTTTCCCATCTTTGTTTGACTTAGTTTAAACTTTATTGCCAACTAATCCACATAACAGACATTTGACCTTTCGGCTGACGGTTTCCTCTTCTTTGTTGCTAATGAGCCCTGGCTGTCACTGTCGGTTTCATTCTGTCTACTGTTAATTATTCTTCATTTCTCTTACCATTAGAGGCTGTGGGGAGCCAGCTCAAACCTTGATTGGATGGATTATAAAAAGCCACAAGCAATGTAATGCAATAGCCCGAGTTTTACATCATAAATACCCAAGATGTATTTTGATTATTGAGATTATTTAATCAAACAAAATAGCAAATCCAAATACTCAAAAGCTTGAAACTATGAACTGTGTTTTATCTGTATTTCTATCTGTAATTATCAGTGTTTGCCATCTGCAGTGGCTCCACAGATGTTGATGAGCTGGATCTCTCACTCGGCTCTGTTTTAAAACCAACTGCTAGAGGGAATTTCTTCAAATTTGGCACAAACATCCATGATTTTGGAGGTCAAAGTCACATAAGTAGTGGTTAGCATTTCCACCTCACAGCAAGAGGGTCTTGGCTTTGAATCTGGCTTGTGCTGTTTCTGTAGAATTTTCTCACTGCGTCAGCGTGGGTTCTCTCATAGTCGTGCATCTCTTTCTGTCACAGTCCAGAGACATGCAGCTTAGGTTTAATTGGTAAATCTACATTGCTTGTAGGAGTAAATGATAGTGTGAATGGTTGTCTGTCTCTATGTGTCCCTGTGATATTCTGAAGACCTCCAGGGTGTACCCTGCTTCTCACCCAATGCTAGATGGGATTGGCTCCAGCCCTGTGCGTCCCGAGTTACTATAAGCAGTTAAGGATAATGGGGTTAGGTGATGAAGTGGGAGACACTTGGTCAATACTCAGTTGGTGACACTAATCTTAAAAATGCAGTTTGAGTAGATCTTCCATGCCCCAACCCCAAATGTTTGTAAAGGTGTCCCTGTTTAGCTAATCTACCTTCAACCTCATCACTGAGAGTTGTGTATCCATGTGTGCTCAGCACAAGAGGCGCAGTGATGTCACATTTTCGTGCACCCCTGCCACTGGGACACTGCATCAAGAATAAATGAGGTATAAGAGCTTTTCCCTGTTGATGATCTGTTCTGTTGTAGTTATATAAATAAATGCAGTATATAATGATGTATTGCTACTTACTGAATATTTTATATTATTTCCCCAGAACCCCATGGCCTTTATAGCGTCTACCCTGAGTTAATGAGAATATTTAGAAAAATCACTGTCCTTTTTCATCTGAGATTATCAGTGTTGCAGTTTGCTAGTTTGTTATTTTCTGTCCATCTAGTGGTGAGCAACAAGCAAAAATCTGCTCTGTCCACTCGATTTATTTTCAGCCTGTCTGTGTCAGTGGACAGTGGCTGAAGCAGCCTGCAGTCAGCTGCCTGCTCAGATAAAAGGAAGATAAGATAAGTGGACATCTTGGCAGACTTGGAATAGGAGCCCTTAGCCACCGGCAAACAGCATCTTTATTTGTTTGGGGAAGTTTCTGTTGGTTTGTGCATCAGGGAGCAGAGACTGGATTTCCCCTGAGAGGCCATCCAGTCCTGTGGCCTCAGTGGTAATACACTCAGGTTAGGACATGGTAACAGGCTGGATCCATTTGATGATGTAAATTTCTGCCTCTTTGAAAACATAAGGCAGCCTGGAGCAAATAGTTCAACTCTAAAAGCACAGTCATTGTCAGTGATGTAGTAGTTCCATGGCAGAAGACATTTTCTTGTGGTGGTCAAAGGTGTTTTCATTTTGTGAATGATTCAAGATGCAGCCTGATTAGAAAGATTGTTCATTTTGACTTGATCACTGAGCAGTGAAACAGTCTCAGGTTGTAATGAATGCTAGAATGTGCACCTGCTTTAGCCAGCCAGTGTTTATACAGGATAACACTGATGAGCTTCTTTCTCAGGAGAGAACACTGCATTCAGCAGCATAGTTTACTGTATGAATGTATGATTTGCTTCTACTCTGGATCGACTATAGAGGCACACCATATACACAATATAAATATTATTACAGGTTTTTCCACCAGCCAAAGTATTTTGTGGTATGTGAATCAGTCTAATCAAACATTTTCAAGATGTAAAATATTCTTCTACTCATTCTGCTGTTGTGGTTAAAGCCTGGCACTGTGGCCTGTAAGTCAGAAGGTTTGCCTTGCCAGTGGACTTGTCACAATAATGACAATTTCCATCCTGTCAATATATCCTACATGTTTGTTTAAATACAAATGTCAGCAACATTTTCAATAGCAGTGACCGGTCAACAGGTCCCACTGTTGCCCCGGTGCATAAACTCTACAGATTCCTGTTTTTCAAAGCAAGTCGTGGACTTAATAACTGCATTGTTGGCTGGGAGTTCTTTCACTTTTATGCAGCATTGATCTGATGTGCCATTGAATCTATTAGCCAAATTCTGCTGCTAGAAATTTGGATTTGCACTTGGAAGCCACATTTTTTAGAGGTCCAGAGTTTGGTTCTTTGGCCAGCACCAGAGTTAGTTTGATCATTCACAGAAGCAAAATCCAGGGTTTGTTTCAAGCAGGCCAAATGTCTCAGGTGTGAAAGCCCGCTAAACCTCTTTCTTTGGTGGTTAAACTTAAAGTAGGCATAACTGAATTGAAACAATATAGTGGCTGATATGACGATTGTTCTATTGACTGTAAACCATAATTGTTTTTATATATCGTTTTTACCATGCAAACAATCCCTGTATTACCTTGTTTTAGGTTAATGTGGCAAATGCTTAAAATGAGTAATCGTTTTTGCATTATTGTGATAAATTACTTTATTTTCCAATTATGTAATTTGTTGGATTAGCTGAAAACAGGCATTCCTTACTGGTTATTTTGTCCATTAATTCATGACAGACAAGTGAAACCCTTTGTGCCAAAACATATTGAAAACTAAACTGTAGTGGAACAGAGACTAGTATATAAATCACACGTTTCTAAAGTCACGCTTCACTTATGTAAAAAATGGAGGGCAGACATGAGAAATTTGGTGGGTTGGATCTGATGCCTTGCCCCTGTTTTGCATTTTGAATCTTTTATGGCCTCATGTTTTATTAACTAAAAGAAATGCAGTCATTGGTAATATCAGGACATTGTATATGCAGTATGATTGGTTCATCCAGTGTAATATAAAGCTGGTATCAACAAAGTATTTTGATACACAAATATACATTTGTTGAGAAATTCTGTGTACAATTGGGTGGAATGACAAAGGACTTTATTGATTCTAATAGATAATTTCTGGTCTTAAGAATTTCAAGAGCTGGTTGGCAGCATAGAAGATAAAAAATAAAGTGACTACTGATGTAAAGTGTTTGGAAGCATGTTCACTTGCCTATCAAACTCAAATGTGGAGGTTCCTACGGCTGTCCTTTTGATTCAATCAGGTTTAGTTGGCTTTAAATATAGGCTTCAGTGCATCCTGTGCAAATTGTATATAACTGCTGCTGACAGACACACGTCCAATTGCATACAAGATACAGTGGTATGCAGAAGTTTGGGCATGCCTGACAATTTCCGTTATTTTATTTTATACGTTTTGGGTGTTTGGATCAGCAACTTCATTTTGATCTCTACAAAAACTGATGGAAACAGTAATATTTCAGTAGTGAAACTAGGTTTATTGGATTAACAGAAGATATTCAATATGCATCAAAACAAAAAATTACACAGGTGCAAAAATTTGGACACCCTTGGTATTTGAGTTGGCCAATTGCAAGTTTGCAATAATTATTTGGTCATAACAAGGGGCGTTATGCATAGCGGCAAAAGAACACAGCTTCCAAGAAAAACACTTGAGTACCAACAACGAAATTTGGTGGAGGGTCCATCATGCTGTTGAGCTGTGTGGCCAGTGCTGGTACTGGGAATCTTGTTAAAGCTGAGGGTCGCATGGATTCCACTTACTATCAGCGGATTCTTGAGAATAATGTTCAACAATCAGTCACAAAGTTACACCCGGGCTGAATATTTCAACAAGAGAACGAACCAAAACACATCTCAAAATCTATGCATTCATGCAAAGGAGCAAGTACAATGTTTTGATGCAAATTGCACATCTTCTGTTAATCCAATAAACCTAATTTCACTACTGAAATATAACTGTGTCCATCAGTTTATTTGATAGATCAAAATGAAGTTGCTGATCCAAGCACGCAATGATTTATAAATGAAAATAATGGTAATTGTCAGGGGTGCCCAAACTTTTGCATACCCCTGTATAAAAACTAAGCATTGGCTGTATAGAGTTGTGAATGTGTGTGTTTGTGAGGGAGAGTGTGAACAAAGAGAAGATTGCTGTCTGATTTCAGAATGGCTGACCAAAGAACTGGCTAAATAAAAGATGGCAGAACGAGGAAGAGTAGGTCTTTGTTCTGCCTGAACGCATGTTGAGCTCAGAACAAAGAGCCATGTAGAGCCAGAAATGAAATCCCCTCCAAATGTATATGTTTGTGTGTGTCTGTATAAAGCATGACCAACATTCAACTTTTAATTAAAGTAAAACAATGATGTGCTTATGTTCATGCTAGGCCCAGTTACATTACCCAGTCCAAAGACGGAAGGTTTGCCTTCGTCAATCAGGGAATCCTTCGATAAAGAAAGGCAGAAGAAGGCTTGGCTTCCTGTTTTTGATGCAGTCTTTGCTAGATTTAGTTTATGGGATATGGGTTTTTATCCTGTTATTTGTTTATTGTTGGTAAATTAAAACCTGGTAGGTGTGTGCATAACCTCCTGTGTCTTTGCGGAAATCCTAACACACACTAAATAAACAAGTTGACTATGTTGAGATACAAACCAATAAATGCAGTGTTTACTTTGTGTATATTTATATATATATATAAGTGATTGACATCCTCCTGTCACTCTTTCAGTTATTCATCCTCAAAGTGGAGAGAGTTCAGTGGAGCGGAGAATCTTGTAATGGCCACTTCATGATATAAAATAAAATTCTCAAGCAGCTGCAGCATATAATGGAAATATTGGAGGCTTTGTCCCATCAGTGTATTTATTCTTGTGTTTATACAATGACAAGTAATCGATTGTTTTTGAGAATAACTATAAATAATATAGCTGTTGTGTCATTGCTTTTCAATGCCAGGATGTGTAATTTGATGGAAATCCTGTATGGTAGGATATACAGGTTTTGTGGACTACATTGTTATTTGCTGTATGTAGAACAGTATGAATCAATAAGTGTGTGGTGTGTATGTATGAGTATGAGTGTGTGACCAAATTAATCTGAATCATAAGACTGTATTGGAGGAAGTGGGGCAGTATATGCTGGCCAATTAAGCTACACACTGTACTGTATGCTGGCTTGATATTGGTGCCACTGGCCCAGAAAAGTGTTGCAAAAATGTGGTGTAAATCTAGTGTGACAGAAGATATCTACAGGTGTTTTGTATTGTCTTTCAGGTTGTAATCATAGACCTTAGCCTGCCAATGTAAATGCTATGATGTATAATGAAAGGTATCTACAGGTTTTCATATTGTCCTGTAGGATGTTATCATACACTGTGGCCTGTCAGTGTAAATCATGTATGATGTACCTTGAAAGATATCTACAGGTTTTTATATTGTCCTGCAGGTTGAGATGATAGACTCTAGCCTGTCAGTGTAAATCATGTATTATGTAAAGTAAAAGATATCTACAGGATTTTTATATTGTCCTGCGGGTTCAGTGTAAATCCTGTATGATGTATGATCCAAGATAAATACAGTTTTATATATATATATATATATTTTTTTTCTTTACTTACCAGTAGTGAAGGGTTTACACAGAGTTGTGAATATCTTTAGTAGTCTGGGTAATGGAGTTCAGTGGCTGTCCCTTTTGTTGGAGAACAATAGGATGTCAGCTACAATTTTTTAGAGGCTGGGTACATGAATAATGCTGTTACAATTTCCATTGAAAATCCAGTTTAAGGTGCACACATTAAAACAAGTCCATCTGATATATACCTGTGTTCCCTACAGTGAGCTGCCAGGCTAATGCAGAAGAATGTAATGTGGTGGGACCAGTGCTGGGTCTGGATTAAAAATAAGCATTGTAACATGCATTTTGTAGATCGTTGCCCATGTGTGTGCTACATCCATACATAGTTTCTTTTAGGGCTGCATGACCGAATGTGACCAAAATGATAATCACGATTATTTTGATCAATATTGTAATCATGATTATTTATCACGATTATTCATCATTTAGGGCAAACATCTGTATTTCTATTGCACTACAATTGCGAACCTCTTCTTTGGTTTCCCACTGCCAAAGAAACGGCTCCCAGCCGGGAAAACTGGTTCCACAGCGGCACCAAATCTTTGCTGGTGTTGAACCGCAAAACCGCTTACGTCAGGGGCTGGGGACGGGGTTGTCATGACCAACACGGCAAACAAAAATGTGTATTATTCATTTTATCTGATTTGTTTTTTTTAATACAATGTTATCGATACGGGCTAGTGCTAGCAGGCTAGTGCTAGCAGGCTAATGTCAGCGGGCAAGCGTTAGCTTACGACAGAGTCCAACATCAACAATTTACATTCAGTGTTAATAAGAACGTAATCTCTGTCCATAGCGATCAAGACAAGCAACAAACGGGTTGTACCAGTCATGTTTGGATGCCAGTGTAGGCTCACAAAGCCAGGAGCAACATTTTGTAATGCGAGATGATGTAGTCTGCCGTTGTTGTTATAGTTGCAGAGATAGCAGAGATGTATACAGTCGTATACAGTGATGTAATGGCGTGGCTCTCAAGCCTGTGGAAAAGCAGACAGGTTCAACTGGGGTTGGCAAGTTGAACCAACTGTTAACCAGCACGAGCACCAACTCCAAACCAGCCCTGGAACTGCTTTGGTTGAAAAGGGGTACGACTGACTTGAAGGCTTGTTATTACCTCCGCCAAGGTGGTTATGTTTTCCCCAGAGTTTGTTTGTCTGTCTGTCTGTTAGCAACATAACTCGAGAATTTATGGACGGACTTGGATGAAATTTTCAGGAAATGTCCTCAATGATACCAGGAAGTCATTCAGTTTTGGGGGTGATCCGTAGACGCTATCACTGGTTACAACACTCGCTGTCTGACGCACTCGCTACCTGACCAGAAGCTGCACTCGCACACTTGGCGGAGGTCTGCGCTCTCCGAGTGCTTTTCTAGTTATTTAGGCCGCTTAATGAAACCTTAACTATGCATTGGCCCTGTGGTGGTTGGCAGACTGCTGGTTTAGAAATTGCTTGATTACATATGCAGGACAAACCACATTTTAAAAAGGAATTATCGCCGACGATCAGGTCAATTTAATTGTGGCAGCCAAAATTGTGATTATAATTTGATTAATTGTGCAGCCACAGTATGTTTGCTAATTCATTAGCAGGACAAAAGAAACAATTAGCACCTGCTGTAGTATATATTCATTAGTACATTTCTGTCATTCCCTAGCCTTAAATAGGAGCAGGAATAAAGCTGTCCAAAAATATTCTGTGTCTATATAGAAAGGCTACTGCTCTCAGGGCCACTCCCATCCCATCATTTATTAACACAAGTGCAAACATCTCAATCAGTGACCTTTTATCAAAGCATCCACTCTACTCTGTAGTGTGGCAGCTATCACTAATTACATTTTCTGCAAGTTCATGACAATCAGCACAAACATAACAGGGTTGTTTCCGTTCCCATGTCCTCCTTAACATCTGCAGTATTTCCTGTAAAGCCACTGTCAGTCTGTTTTTACTCAATGCATCAGCAGCCGGCAACAGCCCTGCTGCTAATTCTTGATAACAGGGGGAAATGGGACACATGAGACACAGCACCAGCACATGAAATCAGCATGATCCAAATATAATATTTGCTTCCTTCTAATTATTTCAAGTCAGATATTTTTTAATATAATCTCTCCCCCCTCCTTCTTACCCTACACACCACTTTGAAGGTGAAGACAGTACAGACTTATTTGATATGAGTTAGGGGTAGGGAAACATTGGATATTAGGATATAACGTATAAAGTGTCCAGTACCTTGCTATTCGTGTCATTGTTCTCTGTTTTCATACTAAAGCAGAGGTGTTCCATGTCTGTTTGATGTATTTTCTGTTTTTGTTATTGGCCACTTTTGGTCAGCAAAAACATCTGAAAGTATAACACTGACATCTTATATCCTTAAAAAGTATATATAGCAAACACATCATCAAAAAGTTGCCTATTTACACACCAAGCATACACAGAGCAACATTACCATCCATTTAGTTTTGGAAGATCCAGTGACGAGCATCACATTCTCAGAAGGTTGTACTCTCATGAGCAGAGCTGGCTGTGAATGGAAGCAAAACAGTAACAATATATAGAGTTCTCCTCGTTCATTTGAATGATTTGTGCTTCAGAGACCCATTTACCAGTCTTTTTTTTGTGTGCAAAATTGTTACCTGAACATTAACACGAGAAGACAGGGAGAGAGAGAGAGAGAAAAACAAGAACTCTAAAAGAATTTGCTGGTGTCGTTCGCGTTGATTTTACATCGTGATCGTGAGGTTTTAATGAAATAAAATGAATGAGCTGGCATTGGCACAGAGTGTCAGCCAGCTATTCATTTTGGGGGTTCGAAGCTTTTATTTAATTCACTCAGATATTTAAGAGAAAGTGGATATTTTCTGTTAGACTGAAAAGAAATGTTTTCCAACGTGAACAAAAGTATTTCAAAAAGAATGTTCACTTCTAAATTGCACATGTGGGGACAAAATGGCCTCAAAGATTGAGACACCACACTGCAGTGACCTCTCAGCAGAATATAGAAGACAAATTAGAAAATGCCACAACAGTAACTTCATAGCACCAAAGATGGAACAAATTAACATAGACAGTAGATGTATCAATACAAAAACGGATACTGATGTTGAATCCTCTTTCACCTGGACTCTGCCATCAACTGCTTTATAGGAAAAGGGCAGCAAGTGACAGCCCTGGTGGGGGAGGTGGGACAACACTGCTGCCCCCTGGAGAGGTCACCTCCTCGTCTGCCCTCCCATAGAGAGCAATTACCCAGTGGTTTCCATGACAACCAGTAGCCCTGCCAGCACCTGGGCTCCGAAAGTGCAAGGAAGGGGAGACGAAGCATAGCAATGTACCAGCCATCTCTGCTAAACATCACCACTGTGTGGATCACAGTAGCATGAATGCGTTTGCTGGGTAACAATGTTAAAGTTGGTCGGTCAATCAGTCCAAATGTAAGCATTTTCTGTTCCATTCAAACATCTAATTGGCAGATTGAAAAGAATACATGATGCTTCCAAGATGATACATGATGATTCATTATAGATTTATTGAAAGAACTGTTGTTCCAGTGAAAGATGCTTACCTGCTGCTTTTATTGGGCCTAATTTGTCAAATTTACCAAGCAGTGATGTTCCTTTCTTTTTCAATTGTTGTTTCTGGTAGATTAATCCTTATGAATCACTGATCCAATGACTTTTACTCCATCAGAAAAAAGCAACTTGTCTAACTCCTGCCACACAATTGCCCAACTGTGGGGTTTAATAAACATTTCTGCAGCCGCAAAACTGGTAGCAGGGCTTGGTTTCATGCTCACATAACTAGATTGAAAGTGAAAAATACTGGCTGAATATTATTTTTAGACAGTAGTATTTTATGTTGATTATAACTTATTTAACATTAGCAAATAGTGCTTGACAATGTAACTGTGCTGACCATTAAGTTGTCATCAAAAACACTGCGAATTCTGAAATTTCATTTAAATCACCAATTATCCCCTCCTCTCCTCTGATGCCCACTCCTTCAAAATGATTATTTTACTTGAACATTTTGCTGCCTTTGATACCATCAATCCACTCCATCCTACTCACACGCCTTGAGTCCTACCTCTGCATCACTGGAACTGCCTCTCCTGGTTCAAATCATATCTCTCTGTCTGTCACCAGTTCATCAGCATCAATTAAGTCAACTCCAACACAGCCTGAGTCCAATCTGTCCCTCAAGAATCAGTGCTCGGTCCTCTCCTCTTCATCCTTTGGGTGCTTTCCCTTGGTCACGTCAAACACCGCCATGGCCCACATATCCACCAAATCCCAAAGTTTGCTGTTTCATGTGTGTTTGAAGTAGACAGATTGACCTTAGCTAATGGTAGAACTTTTAATGTCTGATAATGTTACTTTAGTATACTGTCATACAGAGCCATACATGCACACAAGGTGAAGAGGCTTCTCTGTGGAAGGAACTCCCAGAGAGATGCAGGAAAGTGAAACATCCACATCCTCAGTACAATAGTCTAATGTGGACTTTGTGGTGGAGTCTGATCATTTTTCTTCCTCTTCTTCCTCTCCTGACCTTTCCACTGAGAGTGGAGAGGACATCACTGGAGAAAAATAAAGAGCGTGATGAAGATTTCTGTCTTCTTTATAGATCTCTCTTCTTAGCTCCATCTAAAATGCAATGTTCAACTCATTAGTTAGCTACAGTCTCTGAGGATTTATGCAAAACAGTGTTAACTGCACTGAGGTTCTAATTTGGCTTCTTCTCTCTGTTCCAGATCGGACTTCACAGAATCTAACCTTACTGCTGTCAAGTTACACCTGATAACATAAGGTGAGTGGCAACTCAACATAACACACAACCCGTTTCAGCCTTTTACACATGTAAGCATGTGAGACCTGTTTGAGCATTGGGGATGTAAGGGTGAAGTATGGTTTCCAAAACAGTACTTAAGATGAAGCTAAAGGGGCCAAAAAAGTAGGGACATTAGTTCACCTTGTGTCAAGGATGCATTATTTACTTATAGCAGCAATACTGCGTACATTAATTTGCACAATGAACCTGCAATGTCCTCAAATATGTATAATGAACTTTCCAAACAACAAGTCACAAAAAAGTCAGCGCCTTTACAATTAAAAGTAGAATTTAAATTAAGTCATACATCTAAATTCATATTCTGTTTAAGTGTCATTGGATGGGTCCCTCAAGTGTCTAGACCTGGCTGTACGAAAACCATTCCCGGTGTTGGCCTTCATGTTAGTTTTAAGTGTAAAGCAGCTAACTGGCTGTCTGGATGCTACATTGTTTCACTACCATGTCTTGTAGCACAAGTGATATAGCCGGAGTTTTACCTCTTCTGACTTTTCCCCTTCGCCATGTACCTTAGAAGTAGATGTTTTGTCCTGCAAATTATATGCATCTAGTCAACATGACATTTTGGATAAATCCCACTTCCCTTGATCGTTCGTTGCTCCTTCCTTAACCTGCAAATTACTCCAGTCTGCCCTAATGAATGAAGTTTTTATTGCCTCATATCTCCTCTGAGGAGGAAGAAGTGAGGTTCTGAACTCTGTCTCCAGTCCCTGCTCTTTTACCCAGCACCATAAACTCTCCTCTCACTCCCGGCCCTGTCATCCTTGAACCCTCCACTAGATGCCCTCAGACTTCCGTCTGTGAAGTTTTGTCTTTTGGGGCCACTGCTGGGCTTTTAGACTGTTATTCTGGTCCAGTCATCCGTCAATCGAAGTTACCGAGTGTTCTGCCATTAGACTGCAGCAGGCTAACTCAGTGCTATGCTATGCTAGGTTTACACAGCCACATGTTCTCTTCATCATGGTTCTGCAAGAGTATTCCCTCATTTCTGTTAACATCACTCTTTTGGGCCAAAGTCTAAGAAAAATGTTTTTCCTTTTTTGCCATCTTCCACTAAATATCTTTAATGTTTTCTTTCTGCCTCTTTCTCTTTTGATAATCTGTCTCTGGCGAGAATAATAAACAAAATAACTTAGTAAGGTCAAAATGAGCAGACTTTGTTGATACAGAGAACAGTTTTGAGAGAAAATAACAGAAATCAATTCCACTATTATTTTCCTGAAAACTAAATACGTTCTGGTGACTTACATGATAGGCAGAGTTTCATGGGCATTGTGTTACTGTAGATGTGTTGATGCTGCCTCTGACAGCTGTGACTGAGCCTGCTGTTAACTATACATCATTGAGTGATGATCAGTCAGTAGAGTGATGGGAAGGGATATGCAGATATTTTGTTTGGACAGATGTGACTGTAATGACATAACACAATGAGATGTGTTGCGGAATTTGCACAAGTCAGTAGGTATACCACTAATATTCAAGGCACAGGTCTGTGTGGGAACTTGATCCTGACAACACCTGTGAGGCACCTTAATACATTATCAAAATGTGTCTTTGACAACTTCAGGCTATAAAATTGTCTTTCACAGCCTCAGTCTTTTCTGTTTTTTAATAAAAATTCAGATTTTAAATTTGTAGCTTTTATCTAATTAAACAAGGACAAACAAAAGACAAAAGATCTGTTTGGACCCGCATAATGGTTGATATTGTGTGTGCACTTTTAATAACAGTTGATAAAGAAATAACAGTGTGTGAAAAAACATCAACTGACACCTTGTTATTTCTGCTAATTTGACTGGCTTGACTTTGGCTGTCAGCATAAATCTCTGTTCCTGTCTCTGACTCGTTCGGTGCAGCCTGTTCCTGTTTAGCTGCAGTGTTTGCCGCAGGTCTCAGTATGTGTCAGTTGTGTGTTTCAGGTGCACATTGTAGCCTGCCTCCCATTTTCTTCATAGTCTAGGTTTCTTCTCATCTTTGGTATCAATGGTAAAGTTACATTCTCTCCACATTGATTTTGTTGTTGTTCAACGTTTTACCTCCTTGTGTTTTTTGATACCTGAACCCTTTTTTGTCTCTTATTTATTTCGATCTAATTTAAATCATTTAATTAGTTGTGAGAGCACCAGTGTAGAGTTGGTATAATTTTATACTATCTGTCCAGGATTTTTATAATCTATGCCACTATCTTAGAGCGATCACCTTAAGTCTGATTAACACAGTAAGCTATCATGTCCCCTGAGCTGTGTTAAATGGTAGATCTACTGACCACTCAAAGCACTTTCTAACATGTGCCAACATTCGCCCATTCATGAACACTGTGTCTTGCTTAAGGACACTAGCCGTGTTTCCATCAACAAAGTGCGATGAGATGAGAAAGCTTGGTGGAAACACCAAATTGTTTAAAAAGCCCATAAAAGTCTTTAAACTCTTTAAACTAGTGCTGTCAATCGATTCAAATATTTAATCGCGATTAATCTCATGAATGTCATAGTTAACTCGCGATTAATCGCAAATTAATCGCACATTTTTATCTAGTCGAAATGTCCCTTGAATTTGTATTTTAATGCTCTTATCAACATGGAAAAGTCGATGGGCTTGCTTTGTGCAAATGTCTTGCACAGAGGGAACCAGAGTGTGAGTGGTTCCCTCGCAAGCTACGATATTTTGTCAGCCCTGTAATATTCACAATGTCACCAAATTTCAGAAGCAATACATTTCACTTATATTTGTTGTTTACTCACATTTGCTGCCCTTCTGTCTCCCACTTCCACTCAGGTTCTTCCCAGCAGCATTTGCTCTGACCGCATAGAGGCGCCTGCTGATGACGGACTCCTGAAACTTTTCTCTGACACGGTTTAATCAACCAAAACAGGCAACTATGAACCCGCAGGAGACAGAGCTTGGCCAGGAAGTTATGGAGGAGACCGATGCCCCTCCCCGCCATCGTCACAACAACCACAACAATCACAACAGCCGGTCTCGTAACCACGGCAACCAGGAAAGGCGCTACAGACGCTTTGAAGCTGCTGCTGGAGGAAGTGCTGGCAGCAGAGTGAGGGTGCCACAGCAGCCCAGACCACAGGAGGAGCAAGACACGGAGCTGCAACATGAAGCTCAGTCTCCACAGCCCCAGCAGCCCCATCCCATTCCCAGACCCGCAGTGACGCGTTATCGCCGACAGGGGGACAGCGAGGCTCGGATCAGAGCCCAGCAGCAGAGGCACAGACAGAGGCAGCAGAGAGAGGCAGAGAGAGCACAACATTTAGCCCAACAACAGGAGAAGCAGCACCACACAGAGATGACCCAGGAAGATGAACGAGAGAGGGATGATTCAGTGCTTGCCCGTTCAGCAAGCACCGAGAGTGGCTTCCACACCCATACCGACCGGGCTGAGGGGGACGATGGCCTGGTGATGATGTCTCTGGAGCCTGAGGGGCAGCCAGAGGCAGAGGACGAGGCAGGGAACTACGGAATTCAGCTAAGACCAGAGGCAGAGGGATACACTGAGAGAGCCGAGGCTGAACAGCAACATCTCCATCCACGTCCTAACTATCCTCCTCTACCCCCGCCACTGCCACGTGAACCCCTGCCTGATATTCAGAACCCCCAAAGACAGGATGAGGCAGAAGAGATGCTGAGCACCGGCTACTCCAACTACGTCTACACCCAGCCCTTTAGCAATTCCGAAGGAAGGGCCGATGTCTCGGCCAGTCAGAGCTTGGAGAATTTAGATGATGTCCTTGCAGATGAGGCCTACTCCGAGCCATATGACATTTACTCACTCTCTGAGCATGTTTATGAGGAAATCTGTGATGCTCCTGCATCAGTTTCATCTATTGCAGACAGGCCTGAGGACACTGAGTCATTGAGACAGCGGCGGGCTGGCTTTCAGCTATTGGAGGGCCGAGCAGGGGGTGGAGACTACCATCAGCAGGAGGCGGTGGGCTCCCGCCTACGCCACTACGATGAACGCTCGGATGGTGAGTCAGACAGCCCAGAGAAGGAGGCTGAGTTTGCCCCATACCCACGCGCTGACAGCTGCGACCAAGACGAGGATATCGACACCATCGTGGCTGAGGTCAAAGAAAGCCTAAGCTCTCAGAGTCTTCATCATGCTGTCGAAGACACCATCGCCGAAGAAAATGAGCTACAGCAGGGGGAAGAACTACCCCAAACTGAGTCCGAAACTGACTCTGACAAAAGCCACAAAGCTGCCAATGCAGGGAAGCCAGCCAGAAAGCAGGCAGGAAGTCCTTCAGAGGAGCTTGGAGCAGTGAGGAACAGTCAGGAGAAGAGGGACGCCATATCCCTGGCCATCAAGGACATTAAGGAGGCCATAGAGGAGGTGAAGACCAGAACAGTGAGATCTCCATACACACCGGATGAGCCCAAGGAGCCCATTTGGGTAATGAGGCAGGACCTGAGCCCCACTGCTGAATGTGACCTACAGCCATCAATGGGGGGCGATGTAAGTAGAGCAACTCTGGTCTGTTCTGTTTGTCAGCTTTTGTTTACATATGAATGTATTGGTTTACTTTTTGCATTGTAATGGGTCAAGTCATCCAAATGACAAAATGACAAAATAACATTCTTTCTCCCTCAACCATGTCACAGTGGCAATAGGCCAACAGAAGATAGAAAGACCAATGCGCTTACAATAGTTTGCACAAATTTTCTCATCTTCTGAATTAGCCTAGCATTGCCAGACTAATGGATTTTCAGAGGGCCTCTACGGGTGCAAACAAAAATGCATCTGAATGGACCTACAACCAGTCAGAACAAAGAAATGTGGCGCCCAACCAATTAGAGCCATGAAGTCTGTGACATAGCGCTTATTGTCTGCATTTGAGGCGGTAAACAGACAACATAGTCACATAACCTTAATTCTTATTTGACCAGCGCCGCCAAATTTGACAGTTTGATCTGAGTTTCATGAGGTGCTCTGGACATCCAGACTCATCTGCTAGAGCAAATACAAATGGCTAGGGATGAAAGTATCAGACAGTTAAACACAAACACACAAGCTGTGATGAGGTGAGCTGACGCTAACACACCAACTGGACTAATTGCAGCTTAGAGGCAAAACATCACAACATATCACCTCTGTCTGGGACAGAGGGCAGCTCACTGTCACAACACAGAAACATGCACCGGCAGGAAACATCTTGCACCAAGCATCTCTGTATGTGTAATGCCAGTGATTGTCTAGATAATGATGAAGACGAATCTGCCAGGCTTATTTGTATTTGCTCTTGCAGATGAGTTAGGTCACTCTCCCATTTAGACTGACAGCCTGGTGCACCTCATAACACTCAGATCAAACTGTCGAACTAGGCAGCACCTATAAAATATTAATCAGGATTCTGTTACTGCGTTGTCTTATTCCAGCCTCAAATGTTTTCAGTAACACATATTAAACAGTTTATCTGTAATTTGAGATAGTTTGTGACCTAGACTGCCATATACCAAATTGGTCAAACATCACCCCAACCTGCATGCGTCACTCATGCGTGTGTCAACATGCCTTGTTTCTCTGATTGGTTGGGGCTCACATCTCTTTGTTTGTAGGTCTATTCAGAGGTGTTATGTATGCTGTATGTCCATATGTCTTGGACACTCAGGTGGCCAGAAGAGCAGCTCTGTCAGCCATCATCACCTGGTGCGGAAACCAATCCGGACAAAAGCTTTCAGTGTTGTTGTTGTCTGCTTTTCTTTTAATGAAGAAGTACTCTCCAATTCTGATAGAACTGATGAAACTGCAGCATCTACACTAATCTCCATTGTTGTTTAGAACAAACAGGTGCCTCTCTGTTTCACCACATCGCTCCTAACTGGATGCTGATTGGTCAGAACTTCCAGCAGTTTGACTCAAATGCATCACTTAGAGCCTGTCAAGATGGGATCTCATGATTTTGATCATGATCTGATGATCCCACAATTCCTGCATGATCTACTGATATTGTGAGAATTAAGCTGCAGTAAAAAGTAAGGTAAATGCCAAAGCCAGCTCTTTGAATACAAAAGTCTATCACTGAGTCACTGAGTAACAGTTGCACCAATTGTTAAAGTGATTCATGACAGTCAAGTTGGAGCTTCCCTACTGGTTGTTGCTCTTCCAAAATGCATTGGTGCAACCATAGAATTTCACTGCCAAAAATGTGTCCACCATTTAACTGCTTAGGACAGTATGCTTCCCCTCAGATAATTTGGTTTTTTATTGGATATGAATGTTAAATCACCACTGTTTTTGACCTGAATTTATGTGATATTTTTCTCCACCCCCCACCTCCTCCTCCCTCTCCCAATGATTTATTTAGTAAGGGTGAGAGGGGAAAAAAAGGGCAAGACCAGTTTAATAATTCAGTCAGGATCCAGTAACAGAATGACATGGTGTGTTTTCCTGTTGTACATCACTGTGATGTGAACATATCTGCAGCCTGAAACTTCTACTTTAGATGTCATCTCCACATGAATGTGCCAAAACTGACAGTGTAAATGAATTTGATGAATAAAAATGACACGTCACGCTGTCAAGACAGCAAATCCAGGCTGTCAGAAGAAAAGTCAGACAGCCTGTTGATTCCATGATGAATCCTGATACCCTCTTTGTCACCTGAGCAGCCGACTCCCAGTCTGTAGGCACTGGTGTTGCATTTAACTGCACACTGCCACTCTCATTGCCACATCATCTGCAGCACTTGTTGAGGTTCACTTGGGTTTGCGCATTTACTGAAAGCCATGGAAAACTTTTGGATGTATCAAGTAGAAAAGCTTGAGGAGGAACAAGCCAAGCAGAAGCAGCAGACTGATCAACATGATGGAGAAGAGGTGTGCACTGTTTGAAGAGTTACTTGGGTTTTGAAGTGGTGGTTTATATATTTTTTGTGGTCTCATGAGTGATCTGATGTGTTATGTGATTTAGTTATCTGTTAGGAAATATGTTGATGATGAAAATATGTTAGTACGGTGGACCATGATATAATTCTCACTGTACTGTCACCTCATCATTTTTAATCTCTTCTGTCTTTCACAGCTGAGAAAAATGATTATGATGATTGTCAAGTAAAGAAGCCTATCATCTGAAATAGTGACAGTGGTGGGAGAAGTGTCCTTTAATGCAGTGTTAAAAAGAAAATTTTTTTTTTTTAAAATAACTGTAGGCTCCAAGTTAGTAGCCTGGAAACCAGTTGAATCTGCCAAGCTAATATTTTATTTGCTCTGGAAAATGAGGATTCTTGTCTCAGAATGTCAAATTGGGCAGCTACGGCTTAAAAGGTGTGATTGGATGTCTGACGCGATCACCCTGTCTATCCTTTTCTTCACCAAGTTTGGATAAAACCACGATCACGTCCATATGACAAAACTCTTGATGACTACGTTAATTAATTTACTGTTTCTCAGACGACAAAGTTATTTAGCTATCTTGCTAATTCCATCATGCTTTCATGCTAATAGTTGAAAATAATCCAAACAAATTTCTCAGTAATCTGGCAAAAGCAATGTGCTTTTCTGCTCGGTAACAATAGGGTTTATGAAGGATTAAGTAAAATTTTAATTATTTAGCATCTGGCTAGCTAGCTTGCTAATTCTGACTTGCTGTAGTGCTGCACCAGTTACAGAAGTCCTTACTCTGCTGGTGGCATCAGTGTGCTTTTCTGCACTTTGACAAGAATGTGTCGATAAATCATGAAATTGTTTATATTTCATTTATTTAGCATCTGACTAATGAGCTTAGCTACCTAGTTTGCAAATTCCATAATTCAGAATCAGAATCAGAAATACTTTAATTACTTCAATACAATATTGTCTGTCTTTGGCATCATATCATGATGAAAACAGATAAGGATATATCGTGATAAAAAATTGCACAGCCCAAACATATTTTACCACTATGTGTTGCACTTGACTCAGCAGCTGATTTAATTACAGTGTAGCAACTCCAGTTGGCTGGCTGTGGTAATATACCTTTAAGCTGGTCTACTTGCCAACAGTAAACAGAAGAAGCAAAAACAGAGAACAAAATTAAGCTCAGATATTTCTTCCAAAATGTTTCCATTTTGGCTTAATTTTATTTTTTTCCCTGAGACTCTTTTTTTAAGTGGTATCTTTCAGTGATGGTGCTTTCTGTTTATTGTGTTGGGAACCTGAAATACCTGCTGTATTAGGACACAGTGTCTGTTGTCTTTTTTAGTCTTTTGAATACCACAAACTAATTTCTTTTCACCTTTGTTGCATCAAGAGGCAGATATGTTAAACCCTGAACTAAAAGTAAAACTGTCTGCGTAGAGAGATACCACTAGAAGGAAGGAAGAAATCTAAGTGTCCCTACCAACTATAAGAGACATTCATCTTTGAGTTCATTTGACTTGTAGCCTGCAAGATGTTCCCTGCTGGTGCATGTTTCTGTGTTGTGACAGTCAGCTGCCCTCTGTCCCACACAGAGGTGATATGTTTTGATGTTTTGCCTCTGGTCCAGTTGGTGTGTTAGCGTCAGCTCACCTCAACCCAGCTTGTGTGTTTTACAGTCTGACACATTCAGACAGATGAGGTGAATGTGTAATGGGTCCTACACTCAGGCTTGGCATAGAATCAAAAATAATTTATCAATTAATCATTCAATTCCTTTTGTATCTTTGCTCCAATGGTCTTCTGCTCTAACAATGTAAAATTGCAACTTTAATTCGATCAAAATCCTCTCAGAAAGCATTAAGCCAGTCATCCCACAACTTTGCAATAACATCGATGGATTTTGCAAATCTTAAATTACCAAGGAGATTTAAACCCATCCTCCTGATTTTACAACACGCCATTGTAAGTTAGTATCAGAAATGTGCAATAACTCTCAAGTCATAAAGCCTCACCCCATTGGGCGCTACAAATGCAAAAGTTGGAATACTAAATATGACATCAAATTAGTGTGACAGTTTGCACAACCACTTTCAAACCACCAGAATGATGTGGGTTTTTTTATTAGGAATTTAACTCCAAACTTCAACCTTTTTTAATCATTTTAATTTTAAAATGACTGCCATGTGATGCCATTGTCTTGTGACTTGTGAGAAGGTGTATAAAAACCACATCTCTCTGGTGGTGCAGTCAGTAAGTCACCTTCTAAGAGACACGTCCAGGGTTCAGATCCTTGGGTGACCAAGTCCTACTTTCCATAAATGCAGTAATTGATCCATGTGGTGTGTTTTAAGTGTTCATTCTGCTTTTTGTCCCCAATCTTTATCCCTCCTGCAGTCTCCGTGTTCAGGCTCACCCTCTCCTCCAGGAGCAGAGTCGTCCAGCAGGCATCTGCTGCAGGACGACAGCTTTGAATCTTCTCCCTCCAGTAAAGAGGTGTGTCCAACTTTTTACTATTCATTAAATATGATAAAATTTTCAATCATGCATGTTGAATTGAAGTAATGTTTGAAAGAATCATTCTCCTCTGTTTTATTAATAGTCCAGAAGAAGCCTTGCATCGTTCCCCACATATGTAGAAGGTGAGTACTTCTTTTTCTGGTTCAGAGGGTTTGTGTATTTCAGGCCTATGTGTGTTATGAACATCAACGACAGTGTAAAAATTGGATTTCCCCAAAGAGGGATTAATGAAGTGCTTCTTCCAGCATTAATCTCAAAGTGGGAGGGGAAACACAGTGTAATATAGTGAGACTGAAGCGTCTCCTCCCTGCAGTCCCCGGCCCGTGTGACCCAGAGGACCTGATCGACGGTATCATCTTTGCAGCCAACTACCTGGGCTCCACCCAGCTGCTGTCGGATAAGACACCATCCAAAAACATCCGCATGATGCAGGCCCAGGAGGCCGTCAGCCGCATTAAGGTGAAAGCACACAATACGCACACAGACAGCTCAGTGTATGGACACACTGGTCTGCACTTTGGTTATGGTACCAAATAAATAACTGATACATTATGTAGGCACTCACTACTGTAGTATTTTCTATCATCCTGATTTTCTAAAACACACATTATTATTCCCCATCATATGTAATTATGACTGAATTCTTGTTCTATGAAAAACACCTTTAAATGGAAACACTTGGAAAATACTCAATATATATTATTTAGCATATTTTATCAGCACAGCTTTGACATGATGTATAAATAAAGATTAGCTGTCAAGGTCGCAGGAAGAATGCCTTTCAATTGGCTGGTAAAAAATAGTTTGTAATGTGTGTCTTCTTACTGAGTTATATGTAGACGCTGTCGGTCGTAATGTTCATGTGTTTACCTGTGACTGTTTCACCTTCTTCACTCCCATCCTGTCACATGACCAGGGTCCTCCTGTTTCAACATTTTCAATCCAACATCTTTTATATCTGGCCTTTGTTGGGGCATTTCTATACAAGTAGATAGGAATGTGTAACGCGCCACCTGCATGTACACATGTGCATGTGCATCCACTCATAGAAAACCAGCCCGCCAGCTACTAGAGGTAAACAGGAAACCTTTAAGAATAATCACCCATGGTGGCAGTCTTTTCTTCTACTGCTTGTACTCAAGGTGACTCAGATATCCTCAGCACCACTTTTGGTGTTTTTGAAAATCAGTGGTGCACTTAGTGACCACTTTTATACAGAGATTTGTTGAAATGTAAACACATGCCCTCCCTCCATCTAACATGCCTGCAGCTTGAGAGCATGGGTGTAGCAGGTTTAACATGTGTATCCCTCATGATTGCATTTAGTTTCCTTGGACTGAGGGAGTAGAAGGACTCTGTATCACCAACATGATGCAACAGCTCCAGTCAACTTAAGGCAGTTATATTATTTTAGCCCAGCATCCCACATTACAAATTTGATTCAAGGGGCTTTTCTATATGTGCAGTAAACAACAGTCTCTGTCCTTTGATTCAGATCAGGAAAAACTTCTCCCAAAAATGAAATGGACAAATATTAAAAATAAACCTCAGGAAGAGTAACTGAGGAAGGACCCCAGGGCCATAGACGAGGCAGAAGTTGTTGTTTAGACAGAACATAGTAGAATTACTTGAAAGGGCCGGTTTTGTGACTGCCAATATCAAATATTGATATCGGCAAATATCAATATTTAATTTAGATAAGTATTTATCTTGGTATTATATATTTGCATTTATATCTTACATAACTAGGTAACCTATAGTTATCTATTTTCTGTGTTTTTTAAAAATGTAACTGCCAGAGAACTGTGATTGACGTCATTATAATATTGCTGGATTATGGTGCTTGATAAATAAAGGCCAAGGTTTTATTTAATAGGTAGAAGTTGGGGAAAATGCCCCAGTAGCTGCAGATTCCGCTCTGCCATACAATCTCTTCCCACACATGTACTCATTTTCCAAAGTAAAATACTGTTTTCTTTTAAATAATATTTTAACTGTAATCACTAAATTCTCCAATGAAAATGGCCTTGACCCTGAAAAGCACAGGGGGGGTCAGCAGAGCTGAACCGCTTGAAGTGTGTGCTCAGCTGGCCATCATTTTACTTTCAAAGAGTGTTAACATGTCCAGAACACAAAGTGAATTAGTCCCTAAGACATCCAGCAACTAGTCAGCTGTGTACAGTTAATGAACTCAATCATCTGCGTAAGGTCGGATCTGATGGACGTTATAGTGTTTTAAAGCAGCCAGTTTCTGCAAGTCTGCAGTTTCCACTCAGAAAACAGAAGAGCTGAATTGTGTGGACACATAGGTCTGTACAGAAAGAACTGTGAGTCAGGTTCCCAGTGTGTTCTGAGCAAAAACAACAGAGACACCTGCTGGTTGAGGAATACTAATGCAAATACACTCTTCTTGATATTACCTTCCATGGTGACACATCCAAAGGCTCCTACTGCACCAGTGCATGCAGTTTTAGAATACACAGAGAATAAACAGAGACAACAGTCCAGAGGGTTGGCTGAGGCTGCGCTGTGTTGGCACAAAGTATTCTGCAGCCAGATGGTGGTCAGAACAGATGAACTTCCTGGTTTCAGCTGTGGACGGTCAGAGGCTCAGGATCAGCTGCAAAGTAGAAATGTTGATTATGGTTTGTACTATTAGAATAGCAGTTATTTTGAAATCAACAACATGTTATTGCTGGATTTATGTTTATAGGCTTAATATTATCTAGGTGGCTTGTGTTATTATATGCAAAAAATATGATGCCACTGGTTTTCTTGTATGGCAGCTGGATTCCCATAAGATTATGCAAGAATCCCAGGATGACAAGAACGCACAAAAATTCTTCAAATCATGTGTTTGTGTCCAGACCACTCACCATTAGAATCCTGTGAGGAGCTACATGCAGCTATGGACATGGTTTGGGTGCAGAGCCAGTTGGTAAATGAGTCTCTTGCTGAAGCTGGTCAGGAGAAGAACAATTAACCATTGTGGATGTGAACAAACAATCAAAATGTGTATTTTGTGTTCTGAAACAATTCCATCATGCTCAATAAACACAGGTCCAGGTGAATTATTTGATACAAAGTAAAAACAGGACATGCAGAGCACATGAACACAAAGCTCAAATAGTCCTTCATCTTCAAATACGATATAGATGTTTTTGTGCAGGGGCGGAGCCAGTTACAGTGTCCAGCACACACAAACACAACAACCATACAAACCACACAGCCTCCTACTCAATGTGAACGCAATATCACACACTGCACACTTGCACAACAGAATGTCAGATCTGACACACCCTGAACAGCGTGTCCCTGCTCCCTCTCTGTGATCCAGTCCGTCTCTCCTGTGCACTGCTCTAACCCATTACTCTCCTGTCTGCTTTATTCCATGCCTGGCAGACGGCCCAGAAATTAGCCCAGAACAGGAAGAAGGTGCAGTACCTACACATCCATCTTGTTCTCCACTCTGCAGAGCACAGTATCTCTCTTTTCTCTGCTTGGCTCTTTGTCTCTTCCTGTGTTTGTCTGTGTATATCACTGTCCCTATCCTTTGTACCCTCTTCAGTGTTCTGTCACTCTGATGAATTGTTGGCATTTTCCTGAATCCAGCTTTGTATTGTTGGAGGTGATATTCCTTGTTATGGTCCCTCCCTTTGGTCTTCAGTCCCTTCACCATTTTTTCATTCCATATCAGACATTTTGTTGCCCCCCATAATTTGGAACACAGTAGTTTTTTGTCAAACTGGTTAGCTGCTCGTCCTGGAAGGGATGCAGTTTGCTGGATGCAGGAAACAGCTGTAATCTTTCTGACGCTGTGAGTTCTTACTGGGTCTGTAGTTGTTCAGTGTGCGTTCTCTCTCTGCTGCTGATTCTATATTTGTAGTGATATACGTATGACTGTACAAAATAACCTACATCTTCCTGTTTGCTAACCAACAGAACCAGATGACAGACGTTGATGTGACTTATCTCTGTGTGTCCTGTACAGACAGAGGTCTGGGATGTAATAATAATGTCAGCATGCTCACAATGTAAACATGTTGATATTTTGTAGGTAATGTTTACCATGGTCACCATCTTAATGTTACATGTTAGCATGCTCACATGCACTAAAGAAAGTAGAGCCGAGGCTGATGGAGATGCAGCTGGACGTAAAGCACAAACTGAGACGAATATGAGTTTGACAACATGATGAATGCTGCTAGGAGAAAACTAATCAGAGTCAGTCATCCTCTGGGGACCATGAATATCTCTGCCAATTCATCCAAAATCTGTACTCTAGAGTGGACCAAAGTAGCTAACCATGTTTGAATTTACGCTTTTGTCTTATAAGGGTCATCTCCCAGTCTAACAAAAAAAAAAAAGTCTTAACACATCCTGGATCTCTGTGCTTGATGAAACTGAACCTGCTTCATGACTTAGATAGGGTAGATTAAGTGTATTGCCTAAAATGTTGAACTGATTCTTTAATAGTCATATGATATACTATAGCATTTTATACTGTGAAATGGTCAGTTGTGAAACACAAGTGTTTAGAGAATGTTAGAAACTTGTAGATGAAAGCAAAGAAATAGAAATATATACAAAAATAAAACTATATTTAGGAATAGGTTTCTGTCCCTCCAGGTACTCATTGTTTTCCATTCACTTCACTGTTTTTCAAAGAGACTTAAAAGAAATGTTCAACATTTTAGGAAATATGCTTCTTTATAGTAAAATAACAGGATTTCCATTCGGAAACAGGGCAAGCTTTGGAAGAATGCAATTAGAAAGATAAAAAATTGCATTATTTGATTTAACTGCCAGGTGCAGCCCAAATAATATGATCTGTTTTAATTAGCTCTGCGGCTTGATGTTGGAGTCATTCAGTCAGAGACTAAATCTCAGAAAGTGTTTCTGTCACTGTGCTCTGGTTGTACCAGACATCACTGACCTCTAACTAAATGTCTGTTCATTCAGTAACATCCTGCTCTTGAATGTTTTGGTATTTTTTATGTCTGTCTGTGTTCATGTGTTTTGAATATGAATGTAATATTGCTTTGTGGATGTGGTTGTATATATGTGTGTGTAGGCCCCTGAGGGCGAGCCTCAGCCCATGACAGAGGTGGATCTCTTCATCTCCACCCAGAGAATCAAAGTGCTCAACGCTGACTCCCAGGTACCCACTCTGACTGACGCACACACACACAAGTGTAGGGCTCTGCTTGTCCCCTTGGAATTAAACTTAGTACATTTACTCATTTACTCACTTGTTACTTGACTTGAGTATTTCCACATATTGTCACCTTCCTTAAATAACAGCCCATAACATTTTCTTTTTAATTATTTTTTACCTAAATCAACTTGTCAAGTTGCTGGCCACCAGTTTTTATGTTTTCTGAAAAACCTGAAAAAATTACTTGACTACTGTTAGACTTATTTAAGAGGGTGTCGGGATTCAGCTTTATATCTTTAGACAGCTTTAGTCACTTTTCAGGTTGAGATTTAACATGAAAATTTGAAAGGTCATACATTATTATAGATTAAACCTCAAAAGTGCATTAAGTTGTTTAAGTTAACTCTTCTTTGCAACAGTAAAATGCTGCTTATATAAATGCATCAAAAACCCATTATATTTTTAATATATTCAACAATCTAAATAGGGCAATTCTGCATAATGTGTACTTTTACTTTTGTTACTTTAAGAACATTTTGATGCTGATACTTTTACTTAAGTTTTGAATACAGGACTACTTGTAGTGGAGTAATTTAACAGTGTTGTATTAGTTCTTATTAATACTGGTTACTTTTTCCACCACTGACCTTTGAATATTACAAGATCTCTGACAAACAGATTGAAAAGGAGCGGAGTCAGGCCGTGTCTGACTTCTCTGCATGCTTCTACTATTTATTTACTTATACTCTCTGCTGTTTTGTCTGATTATCAAATGCTTTTTCTGTACCTGGAGGATTAAAAACTAATTCCACAAGGGGATGATCCTCCCTGGCCAACAGCAGAGGATCTTTCTTGAGTTTCATCACAATATAAACATGATGTGAATTTCATTTTCTATCCTGACGTAGGCAGTAATGTTACAATATGTAATATAATATATAATAATAAGTTTAGCTGGTTTAACAATGCAGAAGCCTCGCAAGGTCATTAAGTAAAAAAAACATACAGAAAACTGATGCTGAATGGATTCTACCAACTGAACAGAAGCGTAAGTTAAAGAGGATAAGACTCTGAAGTGCTTAGTCTAACTTCCAATATAAACTGATGCATTATTTTTGTAGGTGCCTTCAGTGTCCCCACTTTAGTTGCCACCACAGATTTAGTCGATATAAGGATTGTTCATGGTTCTCTGTCTTCCAGGAGACCATGATGGACCACCCTTTGAGGACCATCTCCTACATTGCTGACATTGGCAACATCGTGGTTCTAATGGCCCGGCGCAGGATGCCTCGGCCCGACTCTCAGGAGAATGTGGAAGCCTCGGACCCGGGTCAAGACAGCAAGCGCCAGTACAAGATGATATGCCACGTGTTTGAGTCAGAGGATGTGAGTCCAACAGCAAAGTCTTTGCTTGTCGAAAGGGACAATATACAACTTGAGTTGTAAACAATGATTACAATATCACAAACTGTAAGTCTATTTCTCCCCCTCACCCATCCCTTCCTCTAGGCCCAGTTGATTGCCCAGTCCATCGGGCAGGCTTTCAGTGTGGCTTACCAGGAATTCTTACGGGCCAATGGCATCAACCCTGAGGACCTGAGCCAGAAGGAGTACAGTGACCTGCTCAACACTCAGGACATGTACAATGATGACCTCATCCACTTTTCTAAGTCTGAGAACTGCAAAGACGTAAGTAGAGCTGCGTATCATTTAGCAGGCATTTATTCTTTAAAAAACTGTCATTTATTGCTCAAAATAAAAATGTCAGTAAAACAGTCACATTTACAGGAAAGTGCACTGGTGCACAATGGCATAAGCACTAAAACTACACCATGTCATGTTTTTACATTATGGTGTGGAATATTGTACTAAACATAGTGAAAAGTCATATCTGATTTTATTTTGACTTCAAATGTTTTTGTGTTGTTTGTGCTTGCTTGTGGCTGGCCGGCTGTGACCTCAGGTGTTCATAGAGAAAGCTAAGGGGGAGATTCTGGGTGTGGTCATTGTGGAGAGCGGGTGGGGCTCCATTCTGCCCACTGTCATCATTGCCAACATGATGCATGCTGGGCCGGCTGAGAGGTCCGGCAGACTGAACATAGGAGACCAGATTATGTCCATTAATGGGACTAGTCTGGTGGGACTGCCACTGTCCACCTGCCAGAGCATCATCAAGGTATGTGTATGCTTTTATTTTTAATAACGTACATGAATGAAGACACCGATGGTGCGGTGGGGGCACAGTTTCTAAGAGTTGACTGTAGTGAGCTGTCCCATAAAGATATGTGCCAGAGTTTTGTGTGAGTTTTGACTGAAGCAGAGTATTGCAGTGAACAAGATTTTATGAGGTGAAGACATGTGCAGCCATTTAAGTGTCTTATTAGAAGAGTTTTTTGTGAAGTGCAAATTAGAAATTAATAGTATTAGATGCAGACTTAATGCTTTGGCAGTTGGAAAATAAATGTGTTAAATGCTCAGGATAGCCCAGGACGGAATTTTTTTTTTACTTTTATTTATTTTTTTTGCTGTCTGTAAATTATTAATACTTACTTGTAAGTGCTGACAAAGTAAATTGCTAGCATCAGACAGTCCCTTTAAGGATTAGATAGTACCTGTTCTGAAATATGCTGGGGGATGATAACAATAATATTTGTCTCCTCATGAAGAAAAAGATATGCCACAATCAGGTGCACTGTACGGAACGTACAAATCTATGTATTTTCAGCAATTGTCAGATAAAAAGACATAACATGGCAGCAAAACATATTGTCAGAGGGAGCATATAAAGGGAAAAAAGGTTTTCGAACTGAACCCGAGGCACTCCAGGACTACTGCTGGCCATTGAAGAGACAGGAATAAGCCAGTATCTCAACCTGCCAATAAGAACACAATGATCAATTGTGTCAAATGCTGAGAGTAAATGTCGATAACATTACAACAGAGTAGAAGGAGGAGTACTGTGTTGCTAACTGAAACCAGATTGAACATTATAATTGTTATTAAAGACCTCATGGTGTTGCTCAGCAGCTAGTTTCTCCAGAATCTCAGTTTTAATGGGCGACTTTGAAATGGTCTGAAAATTCTGAGAAAGCGAGGGATCAGTTTCAGGCTTCCATAAAAGAGGCTGTTTACAGCTGGTGTCATATCATGGGTCATGTGTCGTGTAGTGATGTGAACCTTTTGACATTTCACTGAGACCATATTCTTTCCTCTATGTAGGGTCTGAAGAACCAGTCTGGAATCAAACTGAATATTGTCAGATGTCCTCCAGTGACCACTGTACTCATCAGACGGCCAGACCTCCGCTACCAGCTGGGATTTAGCGTCCAGAATGGCATTGTGAGTAGCCCTTATTCTGCACTGTCTTATGTGAAATGATTCTTGCAATTCTGCGAAATTGCTCCAGAGATTGATTTGTCATAGAAAATAATTGATCCGTTCCTTCAACAGATCTGTAGCCTTATGCGTGGGGGCATTGCTGAAAGGGGTGGAGTCCGAGTGGGTCACCGCATCATTGAGATCAACGGCCAGAGCGTGGTGGCCACACCCCATGAAAAAATTGTCCACATCCTGTCTAACGCCGTGGGAGAGGTGAGAAAACTTTCATGTGCTAACTGTAGTTACTGCGTGCATCGTTCTGCCGTTTAATACTTGAAGGAACCGTGCAGTTACCACATGGTCTGTATGGTCATATGATCATTAGAGTTATTAGCAGTAAATGACACAATTCAGTTGCTGAGCAGAAAAACACAGCATCAGAGATTTCCCGACTAGCTTTGCAGCAAAGACCATCAACTATGCTATTTGCTTGGTTATAAACAGCAACGGCAGCTACATGACACCCAAAGGTGCATGCCTGAGCACCCAGTGTCAGCAGCTCAGCACTTAGTGCAAGCTTTAAATCACCATCCTGACATCCCAGGGTAGAATCCCATATCAGAGTTTATTCGTTTTTCCACTTTAATGGGATAAATCATCATCATCTTTACTCAATTTGGTCAACAGTTAGAGGGATTTAACCAACATCAGTACTTTCCCAATGCAGCACCAGATGTAAGTCAAAACAAATCCAGGCCCAACTGCACTATTTCCTGTTTGAGTAACATTTGATAGTGTCCAGCTGTTTTAGAAAAATGGTGGGACCTTTTTTTAAAAACGAAACTATATACTTGTGATCTATTTTTAAACATTCGTGTCTTCAGTAGAAACCAGTGCAGACAGACCTAACAAACAGACACACAGAGGTTCAGGATGTATTGAGAGATAGATTGTTGCTTTTGGTTTTTTCATGGGATTTGTTGACTAGAATCCAAATGTCAAATTGTGAAGATGATTCACATCCCTTTTTCCTTTTATTGTTTGTGTTTTGGTCATTGGTCCATTCATGGGATATGTTAGAAAAATACACCTGTAAAATCTAAGAACCATACTGCTATGATATTTCCCTGCTAAACTGACAATGACTGCTACTTGGTTTTCGAAACCGTTTCATGAGTTGAATGTCTTGTTGTGTTTGTGTCGCTCTCAGATCCACATGAAGACGATGCCTGCAGCCATGTACCGCCTGCTGACAGCCCAGGAGCAGCCTGTTTACATTTAACAAGACA
>CAFUXE010000073.1:609375-626845 GCA_903364295.1 Serranus cabrilla | reverse complement strand
TATACTCACTCCATTCAAGTCTAAGCGAATTTTGAAGCAACATTTTGAAATGTCGCAATAATGAAAATGCTCATTAGAGACATTTCCATCAACTGGCTTAGGGCAAATAAACAAAGCTGCATAAATGTACTTTGTCAGAAGATGGCAGTGTAATGTACTGATTCATCAGTAAACAGCAGCAGAAGAAGAACAACAATTAAACAACAATTAAAAAAAAAGAGGCGTAGCGGAAACATCTGATCAAAAACAAATCAATCAAATCAAAATTCAATTCAATTGATTTGATTTTGATCAGCTGTTTCTGTTTCAAATTAGTCCTGCGAGTTAAAAGCATTTTCATTTCTTATTTAGTGCACTATTTTTCCAGCGAGTGTAAAAACTTGCATGCCTCTAGTATGCCTCTTTTTTAAAGTTTTTTTTATCAAATGTTTGTGTTTTTGGTGTTTCCGTCAAGCTTTTCTCGAAAATTATGCAAATCTTCAAAAATGCATAAAACATTTATTGATGGAAACACAACTACAAACACAAAAATTTCAAAACCATTAGATCTGATCAGTACATGACTGCATCAGATGGTGTTATGACTTCTAAATCCACAGCATGCATATGGTGTGCACATTGTGGTAATAAGGTGTTTTATCAATCAGCAACAAGTAGGTTTACCTTTATACTAGCTGATCTTCATGGATGGATGGTGGGATAATTGAGCAACAGATTTCTAGAAAAGCCCAAAGGAATGCATACAGTGAGTCCACTTAACATTTCCTATACTATTCAGAAACTGTCTGGTTTACCTGAGCAAGTATTATTGGCTCTTTGTGTCATTGGTGGAGCAACATCACATTCTGCCAACAAGTAACAAGTACACATTTGTATATATTCCAGAGGGCAAGGATAAAAAAGGACCAATTAAAGCAGTAACATGTAAAAACACTCTGTTTAAGTGTTTTACAGTTGACAGTAATGTGGACCAGTGGTGAAAAAGTATTCATATCCCTTACTTAAGTAAAAGTACTAATACCACACTGTGAAAATACTGCACTACAAGTAAAAGTATAAATCTACCACCATCAAAATTTACTTAAAGTATCAAAAGTACAAGTACTCCTAACTCAAAATGGCCCCAGTCAGATTGTTATATACAAAATATAATTTTAGATGATTGTTATTGATGCATTTATATAGACCTCACCTACTTAACATACTGTAATGAGCTTTAATAAAAACTTTAAGACTTTAAATTGATCATGTTTTTTATGTTACAAAAGTAACAAAGTTCTCAGCTAATGTAGTGAAGTAAAAAGTACAATATTTGCCTTAAAATGGAGTGAAGTATAAAGTTGCATATACTCAAGCAAAGTACAAGTACCTCAAAATTGCAGTTAAGTACAGTACTTGAGTAATTGTACCTTTTACACTGCCTTGAACAGGCATTCACTGTGAAATCCAAAAGTTTATAAAGGAACTCGTGCACATACCACTAGAAGGAGCTATTTATCTGTATATCAGTATTCTACTCTGTCACATATTGTTGTTCTACTCTCTACACATGGAAATCTAGAATATGTAGTAAAATTAATTTGAAGTGACACTGTGGCAAATCATAATTTTATATCAATTATGTTTTAATCTCGCAGCAGAAGTTGTAAAGTGTTTTGCAAAGATTTATTACTAATCCAAAAAGTTTGCCTTTTCCTTTTGTTCGTCCAATCTTTCTTTTGGTAACTTTAATAGAACATTTTCATAATCCATCACTCGATGTCATGTATGCATAAATACACTTGTTTCTGCAGATGATGTGTGAAACCACTTTAACTGCATTCATTGCATTGACAGTTACTGAGGAAAGAAATGTTTATTAATAGTAATCATGGAAGTAATAACTGTAATAATATTTGTGATAATAATGTACCGTTAATGTAATAAATAGTATTGTTTTTTTGAAGCACATTGGAAGCATACAGAAATAAAACCAGGTAAAACAAGTACAAAAACGACCAAACCATGTGTGTGTGTGTGCATGTGTAGATGGGCATGTGTAAGTGGTAGGTGTGTGTGTTTGTGAGTGTGAGTGTGTGTGTAAAAAAATCTTGGGACTGTTTATAGTGAAAAAGAGAAAAATAATGCTTTGTTTGCACAGGTAAAGTGAAGCCACAGCCACACATGAAGAGTCTCTGTGTTGGTCTTACATACAGTAATACAAGGTATTCTGCTATTGACAGAGAAAAAGGGAAGATATACATACGTTAAGGAATACAAAAGCACATTGAAGTCTCGAACAGATAAAACAGACTAAAAAACAGACAGACAAATATAAACAGAAGGGATGGAAATTCATTGTTTTCTTTCTATTTTACTCACTGGTTCCCATTCAAACCTTTGTGCTTTGGGGATCTGCATAGGACAGGGAGGCTGTTGGGGTTCGGGGAGTCACGTGAATGTGTAAAGGCAACAGTATACTTATAGCAAATGTCAAAATTGCTGAAATAGAAACACAACAGAACACAATGCCACATACAAATTGTGGTTATGTCATCACGACAGGTTGGTACTGTACAATTATTTACACTCGTCACCAATGTGGGCACATGAAGATTTAAGAGTGGACTGTGACTTAGGGAAAACTGAGACTGTCCTCACTGGAAATATGTCTGTAATAACAAAACAAAGCAAAACAAAGAAAATAACATAACTTTGTTCATGTTTTCCTTACAAGTAATCTCCTGCGGTCTGTGGATGTTGACTGTTTTTCCTCTCAGTAGATAGCAGTAAGGCAGAAGTGGTATATTGTTGTTATCCTACTTTAGGGATAACAGTCATGGGGAGTTTCTCATTTCCTATCAACGGCCAGTGTTGTTGTTTTTGTCATCATGAAGGTGATATTTCCCTAACCATAACTTAGTTTTAGTCCCTTTAATGTAGCAAAAAAAAAAAGCAGATCAGAAAACACTCATAAGTACTAATTTCAGAACAATAAGAAACCAAGTACCACATGGCAAACCACACAGGTTTGTTCAAAACATTGAAAATAAATGTGAATAAAGGTGAATATGGAGTAGTATTGTGAGGAAGAGACACAGCATACTGAATGATGATGTGGACTAAGGGCAACATGATCTCACAAAATTATGTGAAATGACCACGTCTTTTTAAACACAGAATTACGTGCTGATGGCACGTAATGTGTGTAAATATGTGTAGGCAACACAGAAACAATTGCAATGTGAAGTCAATGTGTTTTCGTGCTGGGCACACGTATTCCCTGAGCATTCTAAAAAAACACATATTATACATACATGTACAGTTCACGTTGTAAAAAGGCTGTGAATTTATGCAACAAAACCACTGACCTAGGTTTAGAGCAAAACATTTCCTGATAAGGCGTTATAAAAGACAGCAAAGTAAATAAATATACCGTAAATGCCGGAAGGGAAGCCTTAGAAGTTACGTCTTAAACGTAAGTTATGTTAAAAAAAATGTGATTCACAAACCCTGAGCCACGTAAATTATGTAAATTACGTATGTTGACTTCCGCCATTTAAACTCAGGCCCACCGTCAATCATTACTACTACGTCACAGAGTGATATTGTTAAACCAGGGAATACGTGTGCACAGCATGAAAAGGATCCTCATAGACTTTACATTGGCATTGATTCCGCGCCGCCTGGACGCATTTTCCACAAATTGCGCGCCACCAGCACGTAATTCTGTGTTAATAAAAAAAGTGGTAATTTCACGTAATTTTGTGAGATTAGACTGACCACAGGTCACAGTTATATTTACACTGTGGCAAAAATATTGTTGCATCTGTCCACAAGGTCTTCATGCCAAGTCCAACAAAGGTGAACTGGTGTCACTTGTTTCTACTTTCCTCAGTAGTGGATTGCACAGGTTAAGTTATATACATGTATATAGGGTCAAATATTTGCCAGCTTCTATGCTCATTAAGCCTGATCGCACATTAAATAAATAAAACACATATTTTCATCACAAGATCACAGATGCATCATTTTTGCTAATCATAACAAAAATAATGCAAACCAAAAACAGAAATTTGTTGTGCTGTTACACAAAGTAGGACACGTTCGATTTGAAACAAACACTTGTAAAACAGATTTACATGTAACGGTTGTAAGATAATGCTCGTTAACACAAAGCTTTACTTATTAGCAGGACATGCTGCTATGATGCTTTAGGAAAGAATTGGTTTGTGGAAGGAATTTGTACCTGCCCTTTAGTCTGAGCGAACCTGCCAAAATGTTTAACTGCAGAAAGTATACTGTGGCCTTTATAGTGGAGGTCAGCGGGTTACGAGGGGAGGTAGGTGTGGTTTTTGCTTAAGGACTGTAGTTGGGTAGCTGGGCTACACTAGGGGGGTGAGGGGGCATTTGTGGTTGCCAGGAGGTTTCGGAGAATAATAGCTGCTTTAGGGCTTGCATCAGAGGTATACACAATATAAAGAAATAGGGAAAGTTTTGCAGAAGAAGCAAATAGATTTTGGTAGGAAGCTCAAGGATTTTCCATTTCGTATGTGTACTGTAGAGACGGTGGATAGGGTTTAGGCTTTGCTATGGCATGGGTACCTATAGGCAGGGTTTGCAGATGGATGGACAAGGTACAGGAGGACATGGTAGCTTGAACAAACAGTTTTTCTCAGGATTACAGTAATCAGCCAATCAGAGAATACAGAGCTAGAATGAAAGCTGCTTCACACCTTTTTTTAATCTCTCCAACCAGTAATGGATGGACAGCATTTACAGTACATGTAAACAGGACAAAAGTCTTTAACCAACAATGGAAAGAACAGAAAAGTTGAGAATCAGAAGAACATGGCAGAGATCAGAGAATATCTGGATCTCTGCTGAGATTGACATCGTTAGTTGTTTTTCATTAGGTTTTTTTTTTATGTTTGTTTTGCGTAAAAGTCCCAGTCTATTTTTCTTGTCCTTATGTCCTTTGCAGTCCTTCTCAGTCCCACTGCAGGTATGTTATCCCAGTTAAACAGTTCAGCAGTGGATTGCTGAGGGATAGGAGGGGACTCGTATTAAAAAGACAGTCCACTGGACATACCCACACACATTCATTTAGCCTCAGTCTTTGAAGTAGCTTTGAGACGTCCATTCAGAGAGTGGTCATGTACTGTCTGAGCCCATCGTCCTGTCCACTGTGCCACATGCACTTTGATGACTGAGAAAGAAGTTAATGCAGCAACATGGGAGGTATCACTGGATCCTTTCTCACAGAGGCATAATCTGAGTCATTGCACCTTTGGGAAGCTAAACTGGAAGAGAACAAAATGTGGAGGAGCTAGAGACAGAGGAGAAGATTAAACATTCTCCCTGTCACTTTTTCATAATTCAAGGCCTCCAAAATGTCGGCCAACAACCAAGGAGGACGCTCCACTTTCATCACTATGCGCTGCGTTGAGACACGAGGTGGACAAAATAATGGAAACATGAAAAAAGATTCTTTAACATAAAAAAAATATGAATCACAACTGTAAAGGCAGCAGGTCAGTAAGTAAAACGACAACCAAGGGAAAAAAAGATACATTAAAATATGTATTGATATGTTTAAAATAACACCTATTACAGCCAAGAATGAAATGTTTCAAAATATGAGCTTTCATGAAGGCCGCCATTTTCACAGCCATGTTCAGCACCGGCTTGTGTTGCTTTCATTCAGCTACATTCATTGTTTTTTTTTTTGGCTGGATCAATTCTTTTCCTGACCAAACAAACCCTGAGATGAGTATATATTTTTCTGTTGTTCTGAACATGTGACAAATCAATAATTGAATCAATCATTATGCTGATTGGGGTCAGAATAACTTGTGTGACATAATGATCCCTGTCAAGTTCATCTCTAAGGGCTGAGAGAAACATCAAGATCTCCAACCGAAACGACAGAAAATGTCATTTGTCACCCACAACAACCTATATGATCGTTTCGTGGTTCTTGGTACAGAGTGGAGCGTTAAGTTGACTTTAGGCTACAAAACCACTTATCTAGGTTAAGGGAAAAACTTCCTGATAACATATTATAAAACACTTAAACAGTAAATAAATGTACTTCAATGCCAGAAGTGAAGTAGTTTCGAGAGTGATGTGACTACCGGAAATGACATAGTTACATAATGCACAAAATGTGAGTTCCGTTACGTTTCAATCACATGGTTTACTTCCCGTGGGTGAAAGTCCTGGGTTTGTTTGACCCAACCCCAGTGAGAATTCCGCAATTTAATTCTGTCAATCATTACTGCTATGCCCACTAGAGGGCAGCGTAGGACAGTCTAAAACGTAAACATGGGTCGTATTTTGCTGCAAGTAAAAACGACCTATGGGGTTGTTTTTGAGACTCCTCTCAAAAAGAAATGAATCTGTACTTTAATAATGGGTAATAATAATTTAGTGTATACCCTTCTGAATCAACACAAATAAAGACATGTCATGTGTTAAGATGCCTCGCATTAAACGGGGAAGCTGCAGTAACTTCCAAGTTGTTTGCAGCAACCAACTGACAGATGAACATTTGAACCAGTAAATGTCAACGTCATACCACTGGACATTTCTCTTATTTAGTCCACCCCATGTTCCTCAGAGAAGACTGTACCCCCTCCCTTCCTCACCCCCCACGTAGCATTTGCCCCCAGCACTGTGATAACACTAAGATTCAAGGGAGAAAGACAAAGGCAGAGAGAACAGACACGCACGAAAACTGGGAGAAAAATCTATACTTCAAAAAAATTCTTTTTTATCTTTCCCTCCTCCCTCTGTCTTTCTCTCTCACACAGGACTAGCTGCTCCCCATCTCCTTGTTCTTATCAAATTTGAAAAGCCTGGCTGAGAAAAATTCTGACTGATCCTGTAATGATTACACATTTCTGTCTCTCCCACTGGCTTCCCACTGGTGCAAGGTACTGGTGTTCCTTTTAAATGCTTCCCTCATCTTAACTTTTTTTTTCTCACTCTTTTTTTCTTTTTTTTTTGCCATGGCGTTACAGTCTATCTGGGTCAGCAGAAGAAGAAGTCCAGCATATTATCAGAAACATTTTGCTATATAATTTACACGTGTATATAATTTACAGAGTACTGTATGTTTTTTTAAGTATATATAAAACAACAACATCTACCTAAAAAGTTTGAGTTTTTTAAGATACATTCAGTAGCTGAACTGAAGGAAAAGAAATGAATGTCAACTGAATAAAACATCACACAAGTAGAAACCTCATCATACATCGACAGTGCATTGAATCCTGCATGAAAGTTGAAAATCAAAGGCAAACTTATGTCCAAGAGTTGCAGATCACAAATAGATATATCTATATTCATATATAAATGTTTTCTTCTCCTTACTGGTAATACAATAAATACAACATTAGTAAATGGCTACAACTGACTCTCCGACCATGCCTGACAGCATGTTATTAGTACAATGTTTAAATATAGAAGGATGTCACTAAAGTAGAGATCCATATAAATAGAAAGGTTTAAAGAGACTCTTAGTAAAACTTGCTTGTGACATTTTTTTGACTTCATATAGGGCTGTCCCCCCCTTCCCTCTCCCCCTCTCATCTCACCATCCCTCCTTGGCGGTGGAAGTCGAGGGCTGTGTTCAAGGATGGATGGGAGACTTTCCTACAACGTTTCCATGTAGAATTCTAATTTATACCCACCCTCAGACTGCCTGTTTCACCCACCCCCTATCCTTCCCCACCCGACTCAACGCAATGTAAAAAAAACAGTTTACTACACAGCACAGCCACCTCAAACCACAACACCACAATGACATATTTGGTAGTGATGTCAGGGGCAGCCAGGCCTCCAGCAGACATGACCTACTGACCTCTCATCTCCTACTGCGGACTTCCTCAGGAAATAATCATTTCTATACTTACTCTTATTTTTTTTTTTTAAATCTATACAAAATGCAGACCATTAGTGGAAGACAGGCTCCAAACACGCTTCATTTTCTGAAGTCTACTCCATATTCCCATAACAATCACATAATCACGTCTGCTGGATCAGCTGCCCCCACCCTTCAGCGCACACACACGCACATACGCACACCATACACACGCACTACGCCGGCATCCTCCCCAGCATCCCCTGCTCCATCAAGCAGAGGGTGAAGGGTGTGGGGTGTGGTGGGAGATCATCAGAAGACGGGGAATCTAGCATCTCCTCACCTCACCTTCCTCTTCTAAAATGTATAGACACATCACATCCCCCCCGAGTTCCTCTTCTTCTTCTTCTTCTTCTTTTTTTCTTTTAAAAACATACTTACTATATTACACACATATAATATATAATATGTATATACCTACATTAGAGTTTGCTCTTTTTGGAAATCATAAACTTAAAAAAGTTTACAAAAATAAAATGTTTTATGGTAACTTCTCTAATTGGTCTCTTCCACTCGGCAAGGCTTGTTTTTCAGGAGTGGGAGCCAGCAGGCTCCCCTCCCCCAGGACTACAGACTCAATGGTTTGGGCCCCGGCCTCAGAGCAGGCCCACAAACATCCCCCGTCCATCCTCTCAGATCCCTTTCATTCTTGATAGAAGGGCTCCTTTACAAATCGGGTCTTTTTGTTTTAGTTGATCTTTTTTAGTGTCCTGTGTCCTTCTTGTTCTTCTCTTTTTTTAGTTGATGTCCATCTGTACTCATCCCTCTAGTCTTTCTTTTATTTACTAAAAGAGAGAGAACAAGCAAGTCAGTGTAAATAAAACATGTATCTACATTGTGGATGGTGAATTTCTTTCAATACAGTGTAAAGAAATATAAGAAATACTTTCATAAAGACAACTAAAAAACAGTGAAAGGGTAATATTTAGGTCAATATCTAATAGTGACACCAGAAGAGCTGCACCATCATTATCACTCAGATTTAGTATTCATTGAACAAATACAGTAGTATTCAGTCACAATAAAGATACATTTATGTTGGCGAAATCAGATTTTCAGATGAAAAGTGTCATGAGATTACACTGTACAAAAACAATTTCAACAGCAGCAGCTTGGATCAGCACAAAGTTGTGTTTTACCACCTTTAACCTTGTCAATGGGATTTTTCCACACAGTGTGGTCCATCTCTTCTTTGATATAATGCAGAGCAATTGTTTGAAAACAGATCAACAAATAACTAAATATATAGTATAATAGTCTGTGGGAGGATTTAAACAAAATTCCACACCTATAAAAGGATATAGTTTAGTCTATATCTATATTATCAGTCTCCCCAGTAAACCGTATTACATGTATGTACAACTAACAAATTGGCAACAGCAAGTAGGCTGTTAGCATAAACATCTACTTGCTGTTGCTGTTGTAATATGTTTAATGTTGCCCAAACTGGTTGCACGTAATGTGTGGAAAATCGAACAAACGCCGGGCTTTCACCCGGAGGATGTAGCCCCTGTGAAAACAAAGTTAAACGACATTTTACATAGCTTACGTTTAATGTTCATTTACTTTCATTTTACGTTTTTTTGCCCTACACCGAGGTCAGTGGTTTTGTAGCATAATTTCACCAAAACTGCAGCCTTTTTTACAACCGCGAACTGTACGTGTTTAACTTTTTTTTTAATGCTCAGGGAATTCGTGTGCCAAGCATGAAAAGGATCCCAATTGTTTTTTCCACACATTACGTGTCACCAGCATGTAATTCTGTATGAACATTTTTGGGTCATTTCACTTAATTTTGTGAGATCAGGTTGTTTATCAAAGGTGCAATACAAAAAAAAAGATTTGATTTATTGATAGTCAGCAGAAAATATCAGCTTAAATCCAAAAGCGACAGTCAGCCTTATAAAATCCAATTAAGCCAGATGTTTGCTACAAGTTTTTCCTTTTATTATTGACCATTATGGAGGCTTAGCCTGATCAAATGAGCACTAAAACCTTTTTTTCTGTGCCAGACATTCCTGATTTTTCAAGAGTGAGGGAACAAGTGGCAAAATACATGAGACTCCAGCAACAGTGGGAAGAGAGAAGAGGAGAAGAGAAGTGAGAGTGTGAGTCTGAGTCTGGCTGTGTCCTGGGAGACTCTTGTCTTGACAGAACCTCTTTAATTCTGGGAGATGAGGCAAAGGAAGGAGGTATGTGTGAGCGAGCGTGTCCGGGGGAGGGGGGTTGGATCTTCCGAGTTGAGAACAGAAGAGGCCGCATTTAATTTCAGCATAACTTTGTAGTTGCTCCGTCCTGCCCCTCTGGAGAGACACAGACAGACAGAACCTGCGCTTCTGCACCGCAGAGTCGCCAATCACAGCCAATAATGGCATCCTCTCGTCTTAGTTTAACAGGCCTGTTCCCTCCCAGATGCATTTCTATATACCGGGGCTGTTGCAGAAATGGAGCCCCACAGGGAAAGGAGTGAGTGAGATGGGGGAAAGAAAACAGAGAGCAGCGAGGGTTGAGCGGAGGTAGCTTTGGGGCTCAGGTATACACTTGGTACCTTGGAGGAAGCCTAGCCGAGAGCTACTCTGAGGTGACAAATATATTAATCACTTTGGGCAAATACCTCCGACTGAAGTTAATGAGTTGAAAAGCCTGTAACCCCCACCCTCCCCCCACAGCTATCCACCCATTCTCCAGCAAACTCCTCTGTTCCCTCCGTTCTAACTCCACAAAAGTCCCCACAGCCTTTCCCTCACTTTTCTACTCTTTTCCTGAGGTGTGTGTGTGTGTGTATGTGACATTTTAAACAACCTCTTCTGCTCCTCAAAGAAACAGTGACACGGGGAAGGAGCTTTAGAGGTGAAAGATGAGGCAGGCTCATCAGTCATTTTTCAAAAGCCAGAGGCTGATCACCTTGAGTTACCTTGTTGTGTAAGCTGGCACGAGGATCCTTATAAGAACAGACATGCATGAACCTGACAGGTGTATCTTTAAAGACAAAGGATATTGACATTTGAGGATAAACTGTTAAATATCATATTTATATATTTATATATACAAACACACATATAGGGTGCCACAGTAATGAGTTCGTAAACCAGGAAGTAATTTAGCATGTTAGCGCCCCGGGGTCTATCCTCTAGAAGTCAATGAGGATTTTGAATTGGTTGGTGGTTAGATGGCTGAATAAGGTCTGTGGTTAAACACAAGCTTGAGAAACCTTCATGTTTTGTTGTTTTGTTTTGTTATAAAATACCCACACTTGGGAAGTGTTAAGTGTCCTTAAAATGGTGGTTGCTAACATGTGGCTAACTGAGACTACGGTGGTTGTTGGGGACATTAAACATCATTACACCGGACACGGGTTTGGCCTTACAGCCTGTAGTTGTGTTTTTCAGAGATTAAGTTTATAAACAATTTATAAAGCTTTGGTTTCGGTAGCTTATCGGAGACCATCTGAAGCATAACGGTAGTCATGCAACCGTTGTGCTATAGCTAGCATTAGCTTTTTACTTCTGTTGGCTGCATTAACGCTCAAACATCATAGAATTGGTTCATTTGTTAAGATTATCCTGCTGAACAAAACGCAGAAGCATCAGAAATGTGTGTTTGCCACAGAGCTTATTTTCTGCAATGATCCAAAATTCTCAAAAGACCCCATGGCGATACTAACTTCAGGGTTGGCCTACAAAAATACATTTCCTTTGCTCTCTCTCTCTGTTATATGTTTGCTGAATAGAGACAGTGAAACAATATATATATCAATGCTGCATTCACTGACACTGGGCAAGAGGAAGACTCTTTTATGCCCAGCACCAAAATGCAGCCTAGTACATAGTTATCAGATGTTAGAATGTGAGTATATCAGAGAAAAACAAACAAACCAAAAAACAACACAAATATATAGGAAAACTTTACATAGAACTTTTACAAAGATTTAGCAAATAGTCAGAAGAAAGCACCTATCAGTTATTAGATAGGAGATCATTTACAACAACAAAAAAATACACACAGCACATTTAAATTAGAACTACCATGTGTTTGGTTAGTATTTTCATATAAAACTTGTATCTCTAAAAATCACTTGACATGTAAACCCATAACTTGGAAAGAAAAAGAGAGCGCACAGTTTTATAAGCTATCAAAAGGACAAAAAAAGGAAAGCAAAGAGTTTTAGTGAAGCAACATGAAAAGCGCTGCTAAGCATTGCTGATGCAGTTCTTCTCAAATCTGCACTTCAACTCTGCGTCTGCTCAGAACATTGCTGTGATGAGTCCTACTATGGCTGTATGAAAAATATGTGGCCTTTAAATTGGCTCCCCTGTGGCCCCTTTGATAGTGGAAGCCTGCTCTGTTCATAAGTCTTTTGACTCGGGCTCTGTCACCCCCAATCCCACAGAGGAAAGTCTTTGTGGCCTCCTACTGGAGCCACAGTCATTTACAACCAAGACTGACTCTGGAGGTACACCGACTGTATCACACACACACACATATATATAATGCATTGGACAAATAACTTTAAAAAAAAAGATACATTCTGTCTTTGATTTGAAAGTTCAACTGTTTGGGGGTTGTAGTTTTGTTGTTTTACTCATTTAAAATGGTGATTGCCTTAAACTGAAGTTATGCTTCTGCAAAGACCTGCAGAAGACTGTGGCTACAAATGAGGGGTCCTGTACACTGAACCAGCTTGGTTGGTCCAAGCTGATTTAAATGAAGATGAAACAAAATGTGAACTTTTTTTTTTGCCTTGATTGCTATTGCTGTTTAAATTCTGCTTCAAGTTCTAGTAAGAGATACTTTGAAGTCTGTGCATAGGTGAATTTTTTGGTTATGATGTCCACGCCTTATATGTCAGTGTTGAGAGAAATGAAAGTGTAAGGAGAAAGAATAATCTAAAGTTCATCATTTTGAATTTAAATTTTTGATTTGGATATCTTATTTTAATATTTTCACCATGCAATTATTTGGCTCTATATATGTCTTCCCATGTTTTCTCCACTAATTCGGTAATCACTGTAGTGTGTTGGATGGGAACCTATAGCGGCATCTTACAAATTATCGCATTAGCAGAGCCAATTTAACTGCCTACAGTAGCCATGCCATGCCAGACGTGGATTTTCATCACATCAATCTCCAAAGAACTAATATTGTGTTAGTAGCTGCCTTAAACTTTGCTCTGTGAAACAAGAATACAGGAGCTAATGATACTAGATGATTATTCACTGAAAAGGATGGAGAGATAATATCCAAATGTCATCCTTTGAAGGGTTTTTACTGACTTTTGGGAGGTTCGATTAAAACACTCACTCCTCTATCTTTGTTTCACAATAATGGCAACCTTGAAAACTTTTTTTTCTCCTGGCTGCTCCAGATGTCATAAAACCAAGAAACGGACTGACAGTCATTTAAACCCGTGCTCTCCATTTTCCCAAATGAAACAAGCTCCAACAAACAGGGCAGCAGATAAAAAAATAAAGCGTCTTGGTCAAGAGATGAAGAGGTTATTTATGAAACTTTGCTATAGACAGTTGTAGTTCTATGGTTTAACAAAACGCCTTGCACAGTAAAGTGACCACAGACACAGAGAAGGACATCAAATTCCTGTCATATAAACTGTTGTCTAGTCATTGATATATACAACTACAAAATGAATAACATTTTTCTATTTTCTATTTGTTTTCTTCTGTATTGTACCTAAAGGTAATATGTCTCTAAATAATATACTAATAAATACTAGGCTATTACACTTCTTTCTATGATACACAAATATTAGCAAATGACTTTTACAACCTTAAGACAAACATACATTTTTAAATTGTAAAGTGCATGGAAAAGCAGTGGATAAAAGCAAACACATATATTTCTATTTACATTAATGGTTATGTAGGCAGTTATATCCCATTACCACTGAATGTACCTTCTACTCTATAGAATACAAATCATGTTTGAGGATCAGTACAACCTTTAAATGTGAAATGAAGAATAAACCAAATGTGGTTTGGTATTAAAAACTTGCAACCATTTTACCATCAACATGTGAATTATTTTTAGTGACACACACCTTAAAGCACAATTTTTTTAAACCGTCAACAAACCCATTGCTAAAGTAACCTGCTCTCAGGGCCCTTATCATGTTATTCATTCATTCATTCATTCATTATCCTTAACCGCTTATCTGAACACGGGTCATGGGGGGCTGGAGCCGATCCCAGCTGCATTGGGTGAGAGGTGGGGTACACCCTGGACAGGACGCCAGTCTATCACAGGGCTGACACATATAGTCAGACTACCATTCACAAGCTCCTATTGATTTTGTAATGCATACTTCTATATGAATTTAAATGAGTCCCATTGGTTCCTCCAGGAAATACTAATTTGTATAAGGGTGTGGTCATGCTAATGAAATTGTTGTACTTTCATATTTTTTGGACAACAATGGAGCTCTATGGCACAAAATAATATTTTGTGACAATATGAAAAATATTCATTCATCCAACATGAAAGTACAACGTAGCATGGATTGTGACAAAACTATGAGTGGAAATGTTGAAAAGATTGGGGCTTGTTTTAAGAGGTTGAAGATATGATAGATTCTGGTCACATTTTGTCTGTGTAGTTGAAGTTGACTTGTGGTGAGACAGGGAGTGGAAGATTTGTCCAATCCATATTTACTGTTACACTGGCCTTATCCTTGTTGAAAACAGAAAGAGAACAAGAGAAAAGACGGTCTGCCAATGGACACAGCAGTGATACCAATAGACCAACTAGTATGTGTGTGTGTGTGTGTGTGTGCATATGTTGGGGGGTGCCCCCCCTCTAGTCAGTCTGGTATATCTTCAAATGAGATCAGTGCTTATTGACTGAACTCCCTTATCTCTAATCTCTGGGGTAAATTGCCTCGGTTGCGGCTTCTCTTCTCACTCCCCTTTCTTCCTGCGCAACTGACTCCCCTCTTTACGATCCCATCAGACACAACAGGCACAGATGCTATTTACTGGTGGGAGAGTTTGTGTGTGTATGTGTGACTGGCTGAAAGCGAGTGAGATTGGTGGGAAACTGAACGCTTGAACGTCTTGGGGAGTGTTGCCTGTGCGGCTTTAAGCAGACGTCTCCCAAGCATGTGAATGTGTAAACGTTGGGGATAGAACAGTCTTTTGCTAATATATCTGGTTGATTTCCGATTATAAAGATTCACTTTCAAGTTTTGTCCAGTGCCCTATAACATACACAAAACCTCAAATATCCTCCCAGTGACCTGACATGTTTTTCATCCTATATTTTTCATGTTGCTCTATTCCTAAAGACTTCTATGGTGTTTTGTTTTTTGCAGAAACAAACAGCAAATCAACCTGTTGCCTGTTGACTTGTATGATTGCTACAACAACACTGTCAATTCCTTAAGTGCAAACATGAATAGACAGATATTTATTCACAGTCTTCTGAATGTTGTTTCTGAATGTTGGTCCTTTATACTCACTTCCCATTAACAATTAATGGAAGGGTCATTTTAGTGATAGGTAAAAATAATGTCGGGAATACAACAACGATAATTCACACTAAGTCACATGTCACATGAACAGCTTGCTATACATTTAACTAATCCAAATAAACACCATACTGATATTTTATGCATGAGGATACATATAAGGTCTGAAGGACTCATTAAATAATCTGTATTTGTGAATGACCCACTGGCACCATTTGTGATCATGTGTAAGCACTGCTTGGGAATTGCTTTTGTGAGATGAACCCTTGTTCTGATAAAACTTTATTGATCAGGCAGAAAAGTGGCATGGTTGGCAAGAAAACTGATTTCTGTTTGTGACGGTTTTGATTTTGTTTTGCTCAACTTAAGAGTCACCATCTTAACGTGGTGGAGGGGACAACGTGTTGCTCCGTGGCTTAGCCTATGAAATGTGATGACTGCATCCTTTTCTCTATTTTAACATTTTTCTGCCTCCTAGTGGTAAAAGTAATGAAACAAAATTCAAGACCATCTCAACCTCCCATCTGTTTACTATGAACTCAAAAACATTTGTCAGTATTACTATATATGCACTGAGAGCAAATGTGGGGTTATTGCTTAGAAGGTGCAGGACGTGACAGTACATGAAACAGTGAGAAATGTTGTGTGGAAATAATGTAGTTTTCTCCTTTAAAGCCATTCAGTAGTAATGGGATACCTCATGCCTCTGGCACTATGCCAACGATCAATGGGCTCAAACACACTGCTGCCTATTTTGCAACGGCTGTCATAGCTCTTGCTTCGCACCCTGCTATACATCACTTCCTCAGATTCAGTAATACATCATGCTCCTCCTCCCACCTTCTGGGTTTCATAATGCATCACTTCCTGGTAGCAATTTTGTTGCAGTTTCACCTCCTTTGGGCTCAACAGCTCTGAGTCCCATTAAGTCAGCCTGAAACTCAGCTCCAGTTATTGGCTCAATAAGAATGCAGCCGGTTCTCTCAGGGGGTGGAATGGCTGTATCATTTACTTAATAAATCCAATCTGAAATGTGTTGCTCAAACTGGAATTGCTAAACATTAGTGCTCTTAATGTATATATGGGAAATGACTAATTGAAACAATAAAGGTAAGGAAATTAGATGGAATTAAAACTAGCAAAAAGGCCACCCCTAAGGAGCTGAGTTGCGGACCGATAACTTTGAGAGTAAAAGAGACCGAGAAGGAGGAAGTCTCCTTTTTCAGTTCTTTTCCCACTTTGTCTACATTGCCCGTAACTGTGTTTTTCCCACTTCAGATCACGCCAATGTAAATACATTCAAGTCAACACAGAGTAATAAAATTTTCTTTCTAAAATAAGTACATTACATCAATCCATGACCGTGTGTACACTCCTTAAATGGGAAAGAAACCAAAGAGTGATTCTTGAGTTTCAGGGCCACATTTGCCACCTGGAAGCATTTTATTTTTAGTTTTCCACGAAGAGGGTGAAGATGGTTATTTAGTCATTTCATTTGTTGCCTTTTTTTTTGTCTGTTTTGCGGGGAAGGAAAGGGGGCGTGTCTCTCTCTTTTCTAGTATGGAGTGAAGCGACTGCACCCTCCTCTGTAAAGGCTAGCCTGCAACATCAAAGATGAAAAAGCTCCAATCAGTATTCATTGAAGAACCTTTGTTACATTATAATTAAAATTAACTTCTCTCTTTCCTCCAAAGAAACGATCCTCCCTTTTTCCGCTTGCTCTTGATTATTGAGAGGGGTTTTGTAGTTAGAAAATTTGTGAAGAATTTAGTTTTGTGTGTGTAATTTGTGCATGTGCTTGAGAAAAAACTATTTAACCTATCATACGACATGTCCATGAGTAAGTGAATCACTAAGACTTTCTGTCCTCGGTAGAAAGTTTGTACAAAAAGGGGCAGAAGGCAGCTGAGATGAGAGCAAGAGACAACCATCATAGCTACTCTGGAGTCTACTGAGACACCTGAAGCAAAAAATATCCGAACAACACATCTCTTTAAGCTTTAATATCTCTGAAATGTAACAATGATTCTAACAACTGCCAACGAGACACAAATTACAAACTAAAAGACTTTTAAGATCTTCTC